>JAULBX010010545.1:1669-32693 GCA_032358255.1 Heterotrichella gracilis | reverse complement strand
ACCCTAGACCCTAATCTGATTGTTGGCCTGGGCTGTGCTGCTTCCCTGCGCCTTGCACCTGCATGTGGAAAGGGTCAGTTGGGGTAGCAGCCATGCAGTCCATTCAATGCGTGACCGGGAAGGAGGAGGAGGAGGAGGCTGTCCTTTGTAACCCCAATTCTGAGCAGTGTGCGTGACGTGTGGTAACCTAGTTGCAAATTGGTAACTTGAACCCTAAACTCGTCCTCTGTAACACCGATTCTGAGTAGCGTGTGGTAACCTGCTTGCAGATTAGTGACCTTGGCATGGCGCACTTTGCACAGCACAGCGGGTTGGAGCAGACCCCCCTGGCGGGTACCTGGGCCTGGATGGCGCCTGAGCTGCTGCAGGGCAACTCTGCCACCGCAGCCGCTGACGTGTACAGCTTTGGCGTGGTGCTGTGGGAGCTCTGCACGGGGGAGGCGCCCAGGGAGAGGAACCTGCGGGAGCTCATGTGCGTGGTTTACCCAAAATCCTAAACCCTGCACAGAACCTTGTATATGTGGCCGGCCATGCCTGCTGAACTGTTTCCAGGGTTCATTTTGAACCCTATTGCTGAGCTCATACCCTAGGCTGCCCATGCCCAGACTGTGGGCAGCATCCCACAATGAGTGAATGTGCAGGCTTATGATCAAACCATTTTTTAATTAAACCTAGTGAAAATCAATCACAATGGAAACTGCTTGTAAACTTGGGTTTTTATAATCACGAAGGGGGCGGGGGGGAGGGGAGGTGGTGTTGGAGGGGCAATTGGGAGGGGAGAGGTAAGTAAGGTCAGAGGCGGGGTGAAGGTGGGGTGGCAACTGGTATTGGAATGAGGCATGGCAAAATGATTTTCATGTACGAGGAAATTTAATATCAATGACAGCATTAACCAAATTGTGTTTTGTGTGCAGGGTGCCCGAGGAATGCCCCCAAGGCCTTGTCCACCTCATCAAGGCCTGCTGCGCCACCAACCCCCACGAGCGGCCCAGCATGGCAGCGGTCATTGCAGTCATCCGCCGCATGGAGCCCAGCGCCTCACCCCGCCCCCGCGACATGCGCAGCACCTCCATCCCACTGGGCCAAGCGCCGCTGCCCGCGGGCGCCCTCAAGTCTCCCAACCCAATGGCGAGGGTATCACAGATACACGCCAATCCGGAGAAGGGCGCCCGCGAGCGCCGTGGGCCAGATGAGGGTTCAATCCATCCGCTGGCCAGGATTGATCGGGATATGGAGCAAGCAAGGGGTGAGCGGGTGGCTGCAGATCAAGGGCTGGGCGAGGTTACCAACAAGAGCCTTCCGCCGAAATGTGCTAGCCCCGCCCAGGATGCCCCGAGGATGGTGAGCAAGGATCCCAGGCGCGTGTCCCTGGATTCGGTGAGGCAGTCAAGTTCCACCGGGCCCTCATTGCGGCCCATCAGCCCTTTGGACAACGAGCCTCTATCCAGTTTAGGCAGCGCTACTATGGAAAGCACCTTAACTGCGGCACCGCATCGGCCCAGCCCTTTCGGTGGGCTTGCGCCCAGGCCCCAGCCCCACCGGCTTCTATCCTCTTTAGGCAGCGCTACTATGGAAAGCGCTTCCAGTGCGCCAGCGCGTCGGCCCAGCCCTTTCAGTGGGCATGCGCCCAAGCCACAAGCGGAGCAGGTTGCGGATGCCTCCATGCGCATCTACCACACCTCCCACCTGCACAACATCAGGAAGCGGGGCGACGGGTTGCAGACAGTGGGAAGCGAGCCGCTGGGCACTGTGAAGGATGTAAACTCCTTGGAATTTGAGCAGGGAGACTACTTGGATGCAGTCCCCGCAGCTGTCGGTGCGTGCGGCAAGGTGGTTGCGACGCGGTCCTCGGCAGATGGGGCAGGCACTTTGCGGCTAAGCGAGCCAGCAGCACCCATATGGCAGGGTGATCGTCGAGCCGGGTCGGGTGGGTTTTTTGAATCCAGCACTTCCACTGGACCATCGCGTTGGCCCAGCCCTTTCAGTGAGCTTGCGCCCAGGCCTCAGGCGGACCGGGTTGCGGATGCGACCATGCGGATGTACTACGCTGCCCACCTGCACAATATCAGGAAGCGGGGCAAAACGCTGCAATCAGTGGGAGCTGAGCCGCTGGGCACCGTGAAGGAGGTCAATTCCTTGGAATTCGAGCATGGAGACTACTTGGACGTTGTCCCTGCATCTGGTGGTGCGTGTGGCAAGGTGGTTTCAGCGCAATCCTCGGTAGATGGGGCAGGCACTCCGCGGCTAGGCGAGCCAGCGGCACCCATGTGGCAGGTTGATTCGGGTGGGTTCCTTGAACCCAAGCCCACCAAGCCCTCTTAAAGGTTCACCCGCAGCTTATTGGTGGTGGGGTGTCACAGTGGGGCACCCCCGTCCAACAGCCACAGCCACAGCTACAGCCATCAATGCATGCGGGCTGCCACTATGTTCATTAGTGTAGGTACAATGCCGACATCGACAGGTGTGTTGTGGGTTGGATGCGCGCTGTGTAATATGCAGCTTTTGGCGGCAGTGTGGCGTGTAGGTGTGTGGCGTGGATGCGCGGGACGCATTGTCACAGTGCACTTATCTAACTAGCAGATAGAACAATCCCGCCGGGCCACAAAACCGGCTTGGCTAAGTTTATAAGACTTCGACAAGGCACTTTCATTCGTACTTCGGAACCATTTTTTCTCACTGTATGGCACCGCCGTGTTTTGCAGCAATAAAGACTGTTTATGTTTTGTATTGTTGTGCATAATATGGCACCAAATTTTTTTTCCGGCCCAGCAAGCGCAGTCGGGCCGCATCGAGAGAGTGAGAGGTACATATGGTCTAGTTGCTTGCGATCTCAGTTATAGGGGATTGGCAGCCTCGGGATCCTAGGTGAGGGTGTGGTTTTAGGTCTCTATTTCAGTACGTCTCCTCCATTGGTTCAACCAACAATAAACATGCCCAACAGGTTATTCGTCGTTATAGTATCCGATCAGTGTATTAGCAAACCTGGTTCTGCTTTTATTTTTTCAAATAAAATTTGCCATCAACAGAAATTACTATATATGTTACTATACATCTTTGAAGACTATTTAATGCATGTGGTTTCAGCGCTAGGGTCACACTACTACTGGGCTAGGTTAGTAACTCCAAGACTTGCCAAGATGCATGATCACTTTTCAAGTTTTCCGTGCTTTTGCAAAGTCAACCTGAGGCTAGGAATAAAGTGCCACAATGATCGCCACGTGCATTTAGGCATGCATAAGTTACAGTTTTTTGACAGTGTATGCAGCAGCAGGTAATAATGTATTGATCATCAGCGCTGGAGCAGGTTTGGGTTCAAGGCGCAAGGGCGCATAGTCAACTCTTACAGGAGGCTTGTAAAATATAAAAACAATCCCGTGATGATGATATCTGAATCAGAAGCTGCATGCATTTGATAACATAATGAGAATAATGGTGATGGACAGGGACACAGGCCTGGTTAGAGAACTCACGTTAGTACTGTTTCTCAACCACTGTCAGCATGCACTCAGTGAGCCACAGGCAACTGAGTAGCCGCTGCACCGCCAGGGATCGCCATTATGGTACGATACTTGCACACACAAGTGCGGACAGGCATCAAACAATTGCCCTTCTCACTCTATTTCTTTCTTCTTGCTGCTGGTCACAGGTTAACTCACAGCGTATTTTGCAAACAGATTTTTCGGTGTTGTCATGGCTTTGAACTCCAGAGAATTGCCGCTGGGATCCTTGAAAAACATGGTCCACTGCTCCCCGGGCGCCCCTGCAGGTTGACCCATGTATGGTTGACAAGTATTCAGCAGCAGAAAAGATTGTGTGGTGCCAGCTGACTGCAAATCTGGCTGCACTCCTGGAGCGCATGTGGTTATTATGAAAATATGGGAAATATGGTCACTGTAGCATTCCTCACCTTCAAAGCGGAGGTGTGGCTCTATGATGAACTTGACCCCATGGTCCTTCACCCGCTGCGCCAGGCCGTGAAATTGGTGCAGGGACAAGGCCAGGCCAAAATGTGGGACGGGCACTGGGTCGCCGTCAACACTGTTGGCAGCTGAGCTGGCGTTGTATCCCTCGACACTATCTGTAGCAGGGAACCTTGGTTGTTGGGTTCTTGAGGTTTGAATTGCACTGTCTGGTCATGACATACTTCCAGGCGCGACGCTGCAGCTGCTATTTGTAAGAACTCTGAAAAGCTCTCACTCGCAGGTAATGTCTGGTCACGACAGACTCCCTGGCCTAAGGCACACACCTGGTGACCATAGAGGTTAAAGTCCACCCATGCGCTTGCTGATCTTCCTTCAGGACAGCCTAGCACCCTGCGGGCAATGCCTGTGTCAGCCTCTGCAGGTGCGGGGTGGGAAAGTTGCACAATTTGCTTAATGCATGCATATGGTAGGGAGGTGGCAGGTGGCTGGCGCAGGGAGGTACAGCAACCAGCATGCACACCCACCCGCCATAGAAACTCCTCGCCTCTTCAATGTTCCGCACAGGAAACGCGAGGTGGAAAGGTGGCAGTTGGCTGACTGCTGTTGGTGTGTCGATCTGCTCACCAGACATGTTGCAAGTGGGGACAGTGGCTACCTACAGTGCCCACATTGGCCTGAGCTCGGGGCAGTGTGTGCTCTCAGACTAGTTGGTCTCCAAAAGCGCGCAGTGCGGGTGCACTTAGACCTGACAGGCTGCGCCTTGCACCCTGCTAACTTTGAAGCAACTTGTCTATTCAACAAAAACTTGTCTATTTCACCTAGTGACCAAACACTGCTCCATCGTAGCCCACTGAAACGTCGTAGCCCACTGAAACGGTGTGCGTTTGCTTCGCTTGCGAGCTGTGTTGAAACCTTTTCAGGACGTATATAGCTCGTATTCTGCGTCACACCAGTGACACTTTTTTTCTTTTTCGCCCAAAAGCCGTGACATCAAATTAAGGTGCCAGCATCTTGTGGGCGATGCGTAGAGCAACACTCTGCACCCCACGTTTTGATTACTTTCACCTTTCCTCCCTTTAAACCTCCGCTAACCTTTTACTGCAATGGCGTACGCGAACTACAAACTTCGAGACCACACCACCAAAGAGCAGAAAAGGTTCAGGCTTTCAGGTCTAGGCGTACCGGTTGCTGCTGTCGCTGCAGCTGCAGTGGCGTTGGGAGCATTCAAGCTTTTTAAAAAGGGTGGCAAGAAAAGACAAGTTTTGGACTCAGACTTGGACGGGGCACCCGCTACGGGACAGGTAACGCATGCATGTCATGCATGCATGCAAGACGCATGCGGCATTTAGCTATCTGTGACCGTCCCGTGAGTGCGTTTGGCAACCGTGCAAACAAAACTGAAGTCACTCCTACACTTCGAAGTTTAAGGGCAGTACAGATCTGCTTCAAACCCCAGTTGTGACGCCATGCAGGTGGACAGCTCCGACGCAGACTTCCAGGCCTCAGGCGCAGTTGTTGCACCAGAGCCCCTTTCAGTACAGCTCCTGGACATGCAAGTGGCCGTCTCGCCCAAGGACATGTGGTCCCTGCTTCAAGAAAAGCCTGCGCCAGTGATGGCCAAGCTGGACGAGCAGACAGCCCTCAAGGATATCACAGACAGTGGCTGGAGGAGAAACGGTACTCTTCTGGTTTACACAGTATGCGTTCGTTGCTAGAAAACCAACTTTTGTTGCATGAGAGAACGTGGGTTGTCTTCAAAACCATGCTTCCGTGCTCGACTCTGCCCCTTTGCCCAACCATGAGCTTGGTGCTGGCAGGTGAAACCCTGATGAGGCGGGTCACGTACACAAAGACACTCAAGCCAAACAGGGTGGGACCCAAAGAGGCCTTTTGCATCGAGGACTTCAAGTGCCTGCAGCGGACGTCTGGGGGCTGGGTGGTTGTGAAGAAAGTCGTTACACCACACGTACGCTCCCACTGCCTGCTCGCACACGTCATATTGCACAGTGTATCCAAAAACACACTTCTGGGTTTGCATGGCGGTGGATGTTTGCCTAGGCATACTGTCTATCTATATCAATTGTGCAGGGCCATTTTCTTTGTATGCGCGGCACCTTCAGCCTCCAGTACTGTCTGCAGATCACCACAGCCTTGAAGTGAGTTTCAGTCACTTCTGGTGACACAAGTGCACCATCCTTTGAACAGGTGCCGTTTGGGGAGAGCTTCCACAACAGCGTGCAGTGGGTGGTGACAAGCAGTGGACCCACCTCCTCGAGGCTGCAGATCAGCGGACAGGTGGTGTTCACCAAAGCTGTGTTTGGGCTGGGCGGCGTAATAAAGGGCTCAGCGATTGACGTGCGTTGCCCCAAACCCATAACTATGCAGGGCGTGTGCACGTGGTTTGAGTGCCATCTGTGTCGACGTTCCCGGGGGGGGTGGATGAATGTTTTAGCGGATGGACCATGCCTTGCTTTGTACCCTGCACACAATTCTGTGGAAGTGCCGAAGGGATGTTGCAGGGTATGTGTTATGCAAATGTTATTTTTGCAGAATGTCACAACATGGAAGGGATTGATGTTTTGGTGTGCGCTGCAGGGCTTGCAAAAATCCTAGACCCTAAAACCCTAAACCCTAAACACATTTTGGTGCAGGGCATGAAAGAGACATACAGCCTCCTTGAGCAGCTACTCAACCAACACACCGGCTCACCAGGTGCGCTCGGTGCCATTGTATTGTATTTCTTCCCTTCCATTGCCCTTATTCTATTTGTGATGCCAACGTGCATTCCTCCTAATTTCTTGTCGGTTCTTCCCTCCCGAAGTTGGCGTGAGTCGACCCCCTTCCTTCACCTCTGTATATCTTTCATGGGTGCAGCTGCTGCCCCGCCCCGCACCGGCAGGCCCCTGCGCCCCAAGGCACGGCCAGGGGGCAAGCCGCCACTGGCCCGGGGCGCACAGCGTACCACCTATGACAGCGCCATTCAGCTGCTCACCCTCCTGCTGGTGTGCTACTTAGTGATGCATGTCACCCTCATTCAGCACGCCTTGGTGAGGGGGTTGGGGCCTGGCCAGCGAGCATTGGGTGTGGTGCCTGCCGCGGGGTAAAGTGGCCAGGCCAACAGCAATGTGGTGAACAGCCAGTGTCAGGTTTTCTCTAGATGGGACAAGGTTCTGCCGTTAAAGATGCCATGCGCATGCCGCATGAGGTGGGTTTGCAAGGCGGGTGAAGGGGTCTTCTTGCATCGAAGGAGATGGTTGTGGTTGTGGAACGCGTGGAGTAAATGATATATTTTAGGTGAATACCCAGATAATACACCACGTGGTGCTGTGGTGCCTCCATGAGTGTATGCGGCACATTTTCAACCGGATTTTTCCGATCAGGTCTGTATTTCCTTTGCTGGTCTACGGTCACGACATGCTTGGATACTCTGGCAGATGTTTAACATTTTTATACGACCGTGTGATCAGCAATAAACTGTACATTATGTGGCGGGACGTTGGGTCAAGCATGTCACATTCGGAAAACTATCACCAATATGTTGTCGTCATTTTGCTGCACCATTACCATGATGGCATAATGGTTATCACTAAGTGGTGATGCATTGGGTGACAGTAAAGCTTTTTCTGAGGCTCTCGTGTTCTCTAGGTATGGGTTCTTCAGACACGCCTGCAATCACTTTGAACTGTATCCATTGTACTTCTAGAGGACATTTTGCGGCAGTTAATGGTGAAGATTTAATTTGCTGTAAATAGAAAACATTAACCTGGCAGCGTGGTGGCAAGGGAAACTGAGAGGAGGAATGGACTGGACTGCGTGAAGGTCATGCATGCATTAAATTGTATGCGCACGGACGCCCAAGACATTGCTGCAAAAACAATGTACTAGGAAAATGTGCCAATAAGCTAGACATTGGTTTAAAATTTCCTAATTTTACTGAATGACCTTAGCAGGAAAATTGGTGTTGGGCTGTGACACTGACATGCCACTGCAGTGATTGGCAACCTCAAAATCAGGGCTCGCTGGCTGCCAATAAGCGCCTTTCAGTGAACGCCCCGGCATCAAACTGGTTAACCTCAACTGTTGAAATTTCTTAGCACCTCATGGGCCCACAAGACTGGAGTGATCACTTGGGATGAGCACCTGCCGGCTCCCAATAGCACTCTAACAGCTGCTAGCATTCTCTAAGCTTTCCTGTCCTCTGTTAGCTGATGAAAGGAACAAAAGTCCCCTTGAGAAAAAAACAATATATGAAGAAAACAAGCGGCAAAGGCGTGCATGAGGCTGCACAGCAAGTATGCATAGCCCCCTTGTGAAGTCACTCAGGATATCTGTCTCATGGACACAAAATTGTGGTAGCTGAATGCGTAGCAGATGCTGAGGGGACAGAAGAATGGTGCAGGAGCGTTGAAACCTGCTGGGCGTAGCGTTAATTACGGGGCAGGGGTGGAGTGATGTTGCTAGGCCTACTCGACCTTGTCTACCTACACTATCTGGCAGACAAAAGAAAGAAAGAAACCAAACATGTTAACGCGAAAGGAGGTGCTCACAAAAGGCGGCATAGCGGTCTGATCAACACTAAAAGTCTGGCGCTGCGAAGACCCCTTGGCAGAGCGCACGGATCTCCTCTTCGCTTTGCATCTCGCGTGGCAAGCGCATGTCCAGCAGCATGGTGTTGACTCGGTGGATTGTGTCGCCAAGGTCGGGCGAAGAGTCCTCGTTGTACCAGGGGTGCGTCATCACAGCAGCCATGGTGGGGCGATCATGAGGGTCGGATTGGAGCATGTCCGTCAGGAGGGCCCTGGAAATACAGAGGTGCCTCAGGACAACTGGGGAACGAGGAGGGGGTGATTGGAGGGAGTTGCAATTGCTTGGTAGCAACAGCTCGGGATTGCAATCTGAAAATGGCACCCACAGGCAGATGACATGATGGTTGGTTGCAATCCTTTGCAGCTGATGCATGCGCATGCCGCGCCTGGCCTGTGCACGTCCAACTGCTGACTGGCAGAGAACGTTGGTCAAGGTAAAAAGGTAGTGAGCAGAACAGTGCATGGCGTGCTCAAGTATTCACACGCACATCCTTGCCAGTGTTCACAATGCAAGGAGATGCAGGCCATCCACTTTCCAGCCAGGCCAGCACACCAATCTGTGTGGTGCAAATTACCTGTGAGACTCTGTCTCAAGTTGCACAACATCCAAGGGTCTTTCTGCGATTGATATGATATCAACCAAAACAGGGTACTCTGTGCCAGCGTGCCTCTAACCAACTAGCGATGCCAGGCGCAGTACGATTATCACTGCTACCGTATTACCTGCAGAGTGATGATGACAATTCTTACCTGCAGTCTGGGCTGAGGTCCTCCGAGATGGGGTACTCAAACTTCACCAGGGCCTGGAAGTAAGATTGCACGGCAGCCATGGGCGACGTACTGGCTATGCTGCTGAGGCTGTCTTCGAATGGGTGGCTGCAGGCAGACAGCCACTTCAGTCCTCAGGGGTAGAGCGTTTTAAAAGGCAGGAATGTGGGCATGACCGGCATACAGCCATGCTGCTGTATGAGGGGGATGGCGCCTGGTGGTGGCTTGTGAAGGACAGGTGTGCAGGGTGTGGCATGGCTTTTGTAGAAGTGTGACAATCAACGCACAGTCCTGCTCCTGCAAAATAGAAACAGCGCACTGGAATTCCTGCTTTGTACCACCCTGATGACATCGGCTATGCATGCTGACCCTGTGTAATTCATTGCCGCATGTCAAGTACCCCAGCGCGACATGCCAACACATCAGCCTTGTCTGGGATCAAACTAAACCCTACTTAGGGTTTCCGCACCTTGCATGCAGCATGTAGTAGAGCACCACGCCACACGCCCACATGTCGGCCTTGTGGCCATCATACCCCTTGCCCCCCTGCTTGGCATCTTGCAGTAGGACTTCTGGGGCCGTGTACAGTGGCGTACCCACAATCCCAGGGGTGCCGCAACCTTCTCTGCAATTAGTACTACCCCCATCTGACCAGGATAGGCCAAAATCGCACACCCTCAGCTGCGGCTCGGCAACCTCCTCCCTCTCAGGATAGCACAGGAGCAGGTTCTGCAGCTTGATGTCCCTGCGTGCAAAGGTTGCATAATGCACAGGTGTAAATGGCTGAGGGAATTGATAAAAGAACCCGTGTCCTATCCTGCAAAAAGGCATGCTATCCCAGTCCACATGTCTGCGCTTCTTTGCTGCTACACTTGCATGCAATCAAAAGCTGGCATGGTACATGGCCCATGTATCACCTTTGTAATTGATGAAATTGTATTGTTATTACACCTGGGACCGCACTTCTCAAGTGTTATTTGGAAGTCTAATGGCACCCTGTCATGGTGTACTGCAATTGGCACCTTTATTCCCACCTTTTTTCACCACGACATGAATGATATAAAGAATCCGTGCTGCCAGGCCAATGTACCTTTGCATTTTCAAACTGACTTTCTCCACGATGGCCTACCTGTTTGCTATGCCCCGCTGGCTCATGAAGTCCACTGCCGCCACCAGCTGCTGGAACAGCATGCGCGCGTCGGCCTCCGAGAGGGCACCCGTCTTGCCCAGCTGCTGCGACATGCACCCGCCGTTCATGTAGTCCATCACTATCCCAACGCCATCGGTGGTCAAGATGAGCTCTCGAAAGGCAACCACGTGGGGGTGCCCGGCAAGCACCCGTTGGTTGAGCACCTCTTGCACCACACTCTTAAGCAGGCAGGCATTGTGCACCTGCACGTGCTTGATGGCCACCTGTGCGGGGTTGAACAGTGTGAGTAACAGGGTGAGGAGGAGGTTGCCAACTCCATGGAGGAGGTGCGATGTTCAGTTGCCCGCAGATATCCAGTGTGGGCCATTTGTACTGCAACTACTGCCCAACGGATACAACTGCCACACCAGTATAGGGTTGGCATGCAAGGAGCAGTGCGCCTGTTCTCACACTGATAGGGTTTAGGTTTACCCCTCATACTATTAGGATTTATGGGTCAAGCCATGTTGCGTGGGTTTATGGCACATTACATACATATGGGGCCTAGGGTCTAGGGTGCTGGTCTGGCCCTACCCCTGGGACGCTTGGAAGTAAGTAGGGTCTAGGGTTGCCGGGTGGATACCTGTGCGCCTGTTTAGGGTTTAGGGTTTAGGGTTGGCGCGTGCCTACCTGTGCGCTTGTTTAGGGTTTAGGGTTTAGGGTTTAGGGTTGGCGCGTGCCTACCTGTGCGCCTGTTCTCAGACACGTGGCCAGGTAGACTGTGCCAAACGAGCCCCCGCCCAGCTGGCGCACCAAGCTGTAGTTGTCAGCCGCAGCCAGCGCGGTGTGCTGCAGGCTGGAAAGCTGCCCTGTGGCGGGGTCACACCAGCGCAGGCACAGGTCTGAGGGGTCCCCCTCCCTCGTGTCACTGCCCACTTCCTCCATGGCAGTCAGGTACAGGGCTTCGTGTACAGTACTGGTGGTGGTGGTGGTGGTGGTGGTGGTGCGCACGTTGGTGTTGGTGCTGGTGCTAGTGCTGGTGCTGCGCTGCTCGCACATTTGATGAAGGCGTGGGCGGCGAGGCGCAGTTGGCTTGCTGGCTTTGTGGCGCCTGCTGCAGTGAAGAAAAGGTGAGGAAACAGTGGGGTGAAGGTCGTGTGGTGCCATGCCACTTTCTATGTGCAAGGGTTGCCAACGAGTGAGTTGACGAGATGCTTTGGCTTGCTGTAGTGGGAAGGGTGTTTTGCACGTCCCTTGAGGCGGGCTCTGCACAGGTTGACGTGCAAACTGGGACAGGGCTTGCAGCGCAGCATGCTGTGCAAGGTTGGCAAAACAAGGCAGCCCATCTGCAACTGACGCCCTTTACAAGTGTTATTGTTAGACCCAAGTTGGTCGACGTACCTGCGCAGGAGCTCCTAGAGGCCCGCGCCTGACACTTCAGTTCTGTACACCCCTGCGGGCACAAAGGGCAAGACATCAGCATGGGCCTATGGACCACTGAGGGCATCAAGGTGATGCGCCAGCATACGAGGACGTCCGCTCGCACAATTGAGTGTACGCACCCGTGTCATTTGACCTGTACACCATAGGCAAAGTTGGAGGGAGTAACGACAGTCCGCTCCCACTCTCGTTATTTGTACACGGACTTGCAGATTGCTGGCAGGTTAATTGGGCTTGCAATTGGGTGTTGTGACGTGTATGATGTAGCAAGCGACGGACACAGTTAGCAAACATAGGGAATCAGCGAGAGTATCACTGTTCCCGCTACGTTTAAGCGAGACACGACTCGTACTACGTCCGCATCACTGCTTCTCTGCAGGACTCGAGGTACGAGAGTAGAGGACTGCAGACGAGCTCCCATGGTACTGTAGGAGGTTTGCCTAGCCTGACATGCAAACGTCCTGGAAGAATCTAGCCAGTACGCAGCTGAGGCTGTTCCTTTGTTTACGGTAGCATGAAGGGTTGAGAGTGGGAGTTGGAGACGGTTCCGGCAATCACCTTGTCAGGAGCATGCTTTTCCCATGGGCGTTTGCACGACGGGCATCCACGCGCCACCGAAGTTTAAACAGCTGGGCCTCTGCACGAACTTGGTGAAGCCCACCTCCGTCGGGTTTCAAAGCCGTTCGAAAAAGGAAGGTTACACAAAGAAGGTCAAGGAACGTTCAGCCAGTGGAAGGCTCTTTTTTGGAAGGCTGCGAAAAAGTTCCTGGCTCGTTTGCTGCCCGCAAACCTTCCAAAAGGATCGTCACGTGTTTGCAGATACGGTTGCAGCCGCGGGTGAGGCCAGTCTGGAGCCTCAAAAATCCACTCGATCCTCGATGATGAGGCTGTGGTTAGTAACCAGTGATCCACGTGATCGCACTTTACCTCACCTGCCATCGTCAGCCTTTTTTGCCAACAGAAGCGCCAGCCTTTTGCTGACACCTACCAGTCGTTGCATTCAGCAGGGTACTTGACGATTGTGCGGCCTTGTTGGCACAGGGGTTGTCCAGTGGGTACTGGTGCGTTTCTCCGACGTTGGCCCACGACTCACCGACACACTTGGTGTACCCCATGGCAGGCACAATTGTGATTAATCCGCTTTTATGGATTTCCAGGGCACTCCCCTGTTGGTATTGTACACAGCATACAGCAGCCGCCATAGAGCGTTCTTGCAACGCTCTGGCAGAAAAGCTGCCTGCTTTCTGCAAAATTTCTTGCACCATGGCATGTGGCCATCCACTGTCTGGTTGAGAAAATAACTAGGGATTGGCAAGGGGTCAGAGCTGGGGCCTGGGGTTAGAGCTTGGCGAGTGTGCGTGGTGGTCAACTACCACCCCTGGCTGTACTATAGAAAGCCTTGCAAGGAGAAACCCCTAAACCAGCCATCATGACTGTGCTGCGTGGCGCTGCAAGTCACAATGTTGCATATGTCACTCTGCTGTTGGCAGCCGGGGCTGTGCTGTTACAGTGCGGACCTTGTTGTTGCCGTGTCAGATGCAAGCTTCAGCGCATAGGGCGATGGCGTGCGTGCCTTGACACAAGGATGCTTTTAAAAAAGAAGGATCCTAGGTACAGTGCCGGCTTGCCACCAACAGCGATACACAGGGTATTGCAGCTTGCCACATTTTCATCCTGAAAAGCTTGCCACGTGCCAGGTCCGAATTATTGGAAAAATCCCCCAACAACAGGTAGGGTGGCAGATTGATGGGCAAGTGGAAACCCTAAACCTTATCAAGGTTATTACTAGAGAGATGCACAGAACATCTATTGAGATGGACCATGCCCAACGCCCCTTGGATAACAGGCATGCCAAGAGAAAAATGTTCAGACCTGCGTGCATGTGGACAAAACGCAGAGTCTGGCAAGGCAGAGTGGTGATGGTGCCAAATTATGTACCAGGCTAAGTGAAAATTTGGCCGCGCTGCTAACGTCCTGGCAAACTGTTAGCTGCTGGGGTGAAAGTTTGTTGTGGGACATTGAGCAAAAGTTGCGCCTTGAAAAGATTTGGGATTATTAGCTCAGGCGCAAACAATAGGTTGATGGCACATGCGTAAATCACAACACATTTCCACAGGAACAGGAAAAGGTTGCTTAACCCTCGCAGAGGGGCAAAAACTGAAAGTGATTATAATATAACTCGAGCCAGTAGGCAATTGCAGTGATTTGGAAGTGATGATGGTGCACATGTGTGCAGCCAATACAGCATGCCACAATGCGCCGCTGAAATAGAAAGAGGATACACCACCTCCTTTCTGTGCACCCCTTCAATGTGACAAAGGGCACCTAGACCTTGCAAACTGCAGGGCAACCTGCATTGGTAACACGATGTAAAAAATACATTATGAAATTGTCATGGACCAGCAAAGAAATGGGACAGCAAAGAATCCGTTAACCAAATGCCACTGGCGTGCCCCTACTGGCTTCTGGCCGCTACCTCCCATGCCAGTCAGCAAAAGTCGTCACGTTTGATGCAGCAGATTTGGCTGCGGATGTATCAGGCGCATCGCTGCTGGGTTTAGGGTTTAGGGTTTTCAGTGGGCCAGAACTAACACCATTTGTCAACCTATGCGGATGTCATTTCCTGGTTTTTCCGCCGCAAACTGCCACCTCCGTCCCACCTGCTGCCCTGAAGGTGGGCTGCTCAATTAGGTAACACAAAGACCGCCTGGCAGATGGCCCGAAGGTCTTCCTCGCTTTGCATGCCATGTGGCAGCGGGCGCTGGAGTAGGCGGGTGTTGAATTTGTGGATGGCGGGGCCAAACCCCCATCCCCCCTCCCCGTTGTACCAGCAATGAGACATGACCTCAGCCATAGTGGGGCGGTTGGCGGGGTCTGGTTGAAGCATGGCCAAAAGAAGGGACCTGTTGATAAAGGAGAAATGAGTATTTAAACGCACTTAGACAATTAACGCACACATGACATGAAGGATGGTGCGGGAGTCAGGGTCTGGTTGGAGCATTTTCTTGTAGTAATTTTGGTCCTCAATGACAACCTGCATACAACCTAACATCTTTAACACCAAGCATGCATCCACATGCTGATCAAGTTATGCAGCATGGACGGGGAAGCAAGGACACATGCAAGGTAGGCCAAATTAGCTGATGATGTAAAATGGCATGCACGTGGCACCAGGCCTGCACAAGGACTGCAAGCTGAATGGTCTACTACTTCCAACAGACCCACCTGCAGTCGAGCGATAGCGTGTCCGACAAAGGGTATTCAAACTTTATGAGCGCTTTGAAGTAGGACTGCAAGGCGTTCATGTGCGGCGTGCTTTCGTCCACACGCAAACTCTCCTGGAATGGATGCCTGCAGCAGCAACACGTGGCATGCAGGTCAGGGTGTGGTGGTCAAACTGTAACAGGCACTCCTCACGTCAGCCATGTGCTGGCCCATGTTATCTACAGAATGTGCCATCGTGCAATCAAATTTGGTGATTCGGGTACTGCATTTGAGGCCAAAGCTTTTGCCAGTGGTAGAAACTGCCAACAGAGCCTGGCTCTTCAAGCCTACTGCTACTTGACTCTTCAGACCTTTGGTGCCAATGAACCTTAGTCAAGGCTGAGTCATTGCAGGGCAGGGATATTCAATGCCTGGCAACAGCCTCCTGCCCTGGACCATGTCTAGGAAACACCCCGTTGATGCACACGTGGCCAGGAATGGGTAATACCGACCTCTTTCTTCACCAACTGCCTGTTCAAGAACGGGCATTGCAGCCTTTAGTCCAATGAAACTACAGTTTCAAACTTCCTTCACACGAATTCGTGCCATCTGCCCACCCATCTCCTCCACATAGGGTCGACCTCAACCCTGCTTAGGGTTTCCGCACCTTGCATACAGCATGTAGTAGAGCACCACGCCGCACGCCCACACGTCCGCCTTGTGCCCATCGTACCCTTGGTCGAGACCAAGCGGCATGAGCACCTCAGGGGCGATGTAGAGCGGGGTGCCCACCATGGAGCGAGCAGCGCTCCCGTTCACACTGTCCTTGCTCAGCCCAAAGTCGCACACCTTGAGCTGCGGCTCGCCATCGGAGGGCTGGTAGATGAGCAAGTTCTCCAACTTGATGTCCCTGAAGATGAGAAATAACCACTTAGGGTTTGGGTATACCCTAGAGTCCATGCTCGCTCTCGCTGATCTGGCGTTCATGTCGGAATGCAAGTAATATTTATGGATATGCTCGCTCCCGGCTTGCCCTCGGATGGGGGCGGATGAGGATTAAGTGAGGATGAGCATGTTACACAACTCGACGTCCCCATGCAAGGGTGGCAGACGCAGCCCAGCAAGGCATTGTGGTGGCATAGCCCCCGGCTTGCTGAGAAGGCTATGTCTGCACACATGCAGCATGCAAGGCCTCAGCCAGATGTGGTTTGCATAGTGGCTCTGAGCTGCGGCCCTGCACGTGCTGGTGCACTGTAATGTAAGATAAGTGGTGGTTCTCAGCTCTCCCTGGAACCGTGCAACTAGTATCCACGCTTTTTGCCCACTTCAATGATGCACTCCAGCAGTAAAGCCACACTAGCACTCAGCCTTGCACAAGCTTGCCCCAGTCTCAAGTGGGCATTGCTCGTCTATCTCCCTCCCCTCCCCTCCTCTCACCGATTTGCGATCCCCTTCTGCGCCATGAAGTCCACAGCGGCCACCAGCTCTTGAAACAGGGTGCGCGCATTATCCTCCGAAAGAACCCCAAAATCGTCCAACAGATCCGAAAGCTGCCCCCCGTTCACAAATTCCATCACAATCCCCACGCCATCCGGGGTCAAGATGAGCTCCTTGAACGCCACCACGTGGGGGTGGCCCGTGAGCGCCCGCTGGTTGAGCACCTCCCGTACCACCAGCTGTAAGTGGCGTGCGTTGACCACTTGCACAAACTTGATCGCCACCTGCAGGCACGGCGTGGGCAGTGTTCGCAGGAGCATTAACCCTTCATTAGGGTTTTTCTCAATGGTAATCGATATGAATCCAGAGCGAACTTGATCGGCACCTGCAGCGCGGCTTGGCGGTGTTGGCAGGAGCATTACCCCTCATTAGGGTATTTCTCAAGGGTATCCAGAGCTAACCCAAGTGGGCCATCATCCCAACACAACTGAGTGGTGACCACATGCAAAGCATTTGCACAGGTTGGGGTGGCAAAAACCCTCAACCTGGAAGTGCCAGTCCAGTCCACGTACTGAAACACCTGTCCTCATGCATGTGGCCCGGTACACAGTGCCATACGCCCCCCTGCCAAGCTGCTCGCCCATCGCATATGCCCTGGCAGCCTCCAAGGCGCTCTGCTGCACCACGGTTGGCAGTCCGGTGGCGGGGTCGCACCAGCGCAGCAAGGGTCCCACAGGTAGCTGGCCCTGCGTTTCCTGGCAGGAGCTAGGCGCACGCATTCCCCCGCTTTACCCTAAACCCCTAAAAGGGGGTTTAGGGTTTAGGGTTTAACTTCAAAACACCAATGAGAGGAGCACTCAGCTTTGCAAAGCTTGCACACGCGGCGCAAGGCAGTCCCTAAAACAAGGTCAGCAGTTGTGCCCCTTGGTGCCACATCTTAACCTTTTCCAAGCACACTTGCCTGTTTTCCTGGCAGGCTGTCCATGTATTCGTAAGCCGAAACAAACATGGTTTGCGGCTCCATGTTGCTGGTGCAGGCTATAAGGCCAGGGACTGTAGCCGGTGGTGAATTAGTGGCAGGGCGAGAATATGGCGAGTAGGGTGGCTGGGTGGCTGCAAGCATGGGGTTGCCTTAGTTTGCCAAGCAAGCCTTGGGTGTGGCATTGGGTCCCTGAGACCGTGTGGAAACAGATGTTTTCATGGAGGCAAACGCGTGAGACATTGTGTGAGACAGAAAGTGTGGCGTCAGGTGGTCATGGGCCGTCCATGGTATCACTATTTATGGTGATATTTGACAGTTATGGATATTGATATGC
Organism: Heterotrichella gracilis; assembly: GCA_032358255.1. NCBI lineage: Eukaryota > Xanthophyceae > Tribonematales > Xanthonemataceae > Heterotrichella > Heterotrichella gracilis. Next base: position 14,890 of record JAULBX010010545.1, on the reverse strand, counting down.
AGGGAGTGTTCCACTGGGATAAGCAGTCACATGCAGAGCAGTGGGCAAACGCATGTAGTTGCAATGCCTTCCCTAGACAGCTCACAAATCACGCCCTTTGGGCAAGGCAGGTAGTGCAGTTGTAACACCTTCTGCACTTCAGCATTGTCTAGTGTTTGGGTGACCCACCTTGGCCACCAGAGTCAATGTGGTTCCCGCGAAAACTTTCACGGCACTGGGGCCACCCTGCAGGGTCTTCTTCAGACCTGCGATGCAACTGGCGGAGGTTTTGCGGAGGCACCAACACGGCCGTAGACCTGGAACTGTCTTGAGGAGGCGAGGAAAAGCAAGGAGCACTACAGTTGACAGTGAGGTGGAACCTCGTAGCTAGAGACGAACCTCTCCGTCTAGACAGCCAGTGCCCAGGGTTACCATATGTAAACACGAGCTCAGAGTGAGGGCAGCGTACCAAAACATGCTCGGCTGCTTCCTTGCCTACAACATAGATAGGCTCTTCTTATGTTGGAGACGAGGTTTTTAAAGTGGGCACAGCAGGGGTATGTTTCGGGATGCTGCTCTCAGGGTTGTGTAGTCAGACGCCGTCTTCACGAACGAAGGCGTAAAGTTACCGCCCACTTGGACCAACAGCACAGCTGCACCAACTTGTCTACAGGAGAAAGCCTTGCAAGATTTTGTACTGCAGAACCTTCCAATTTGGGTGCCAAGGAAAGATCGCAGCAGGCAATGAACACTGTTCAAGCAAACACCGCAGCGGCAAGTGTATAGACTGACGCTGGCGTATGTAACTGGCGTCGCAACGAACCAAAGGTAGCGTTTAACCCTGTTGGGCAGTCACTCGTTGAGCCGCGGCAGTAGTGCAGCGATTGTCGATTGACGTTTTTCAGGATTTTGCAAAGATTCACCGCTTTTCACTTTAAAGAGATTCTTTTCTTTTCCTTTCCAGCGCAACCTCTTAAGCCGAAAGCTTTTCCGTCTTCTTGTTCTCAAAGGCATTGGCACTGGCATGAAACGCCCTTTTTGAAAGCTGCAGGCAAGACAACACGTATCGCCAGTAGCAATTGCAACTGTACGCCTGGCACGCCCATCTTGGTGTTACAATTACACACACCCCTCGACACGCCTCCCGGTCTTCATCGCTGACCCCTGGCTAGTGTTGCAAAATTGCCAAGACCGTGACAGTGTGACAACTCTCTCTGAACCTCTCTGACAAACTTATCGCTTATTGCGACGTTGCCATTACATGCGAAGACGATGCTCTCAGGCGTCAAGTTCGTTGACCGGGGCGAGGTAGAAAAGCAGCAGCGCAAACAAAAAAAGAAAGAGAGAAAGGAAAAGAAGAAGGCTCGGAAGGTGTGCTTGTGATGCACTAAGTGCGCATGCATGCATAACTGTATATGCATGCATACTGGCCTGTATAATTGTGACCCACGCATAAGCCAAATTCGACTGTGTGTTGTGTCTTGTGCAGGACAAACATAAACAGAACAAGGAGAAATCCCACAAGGCGCACGGGAATGGCAGTGGTAGGAGTTTAATAGACCTTGCCAGAGTACTGCAGACAGTGGCACCCTCAACTCCACTACATGCGTTTATACCAACTGCATGTGTATCACGCCTGCCACACACGAGTGGCTCATGTCCCAAATCAGGTTGCCTACTCCACTCCCCACCCCAAATCACCACCTCACCCTGCATACTAGACCGTTCGCAGCCTCACAATCCAAAGCATCAGGCAGCTTCAATCCTATAATGCACTCCCATCACCCTTGTACAGGTGCACCTGCCTCCCCACGCAGCGGGCCTGGCAGCGCCAGCAGCGGGAGCGACTTTGATGACGAATTCGACATGCAGCCAGCGGCAAAGCCCGCACCCGCCCTTGCACCTGCGGCAGCGGCAGACACTGGGGATGCTGATGCAGAAGTAGCCAAGGGTCCCCAGCGCGACGACTGGATGACAGTTGTGCGCCCACTCACCAAAAGCAAGGAGGCGGGGGTGGAGCCGGAGGAGCCTGCCGCAGCTGCACCGGTGCGTAAACCCTAAACCCTAGTCGCTCACAAGCACTGCAGTTAGTATGCATGAGCAAGCTTGCCAGCAGGACCACGCGCCTTTGAAGCCAAGAGGTGAGAAGGCCTAGTCTCACTAGTGTAGGCTGTAGCATCCCAGGCACAAGGCGTGAACCCCCTCAATCACAGAACCCTAACCAAGGGTTTTCGCTACCTCGAGACCCTACCAAAGGGCAATTTCCCACCCACAGGACCCCAACAAGGAGTTTGCGCCAGGGCTCCATGTGCCTGTCGGATCAGGCACAGGCACAGGCGCGGCTGGGAAAGCTGTGATTGGGGATGGGGGCGCCAGCTGGCGGCTCAAGGCGCTGCAGAGGGCCAGGGCACAGGTGGGGCTCAAGGGTTTGTAGTGCTGGGACCAGGGTTGACTGTGATAGGCGATGGAGATGCCGGTGGGTGGGTTGTGGCGCTGCAGAGGGTTGCGGCACAGGTGGGGATCAAGGGTGTAGCATTGCTGGGACAAGGGTTTTGTATATATGGATGGAGGCGCCAGCTGGCGGGTCAAGGCGCTGCAGAGGGCCAGGACGCAGGTGGGCAACAAGGGTTCATGGTTCTGGGATTAGGGGTTTTGGTAGTTGGGATGGAGGCCAGGGAGGCGCCAGGACAAGGTCGAGATCATGTGTGGAGATCAGGTGTGACCATGCACCACATCCACCAGCCGTGATCAAGATAGAGGTTAGGGGTTTTGTGGCTCTTGGAAACGGGCCTCTGCATTTCATGGTTTGTGATTCCATGTGACAATGTATGATCCCACATGATTAAAAGTGATCCCATGTGCCAAGCTGCGGAAGTGGGAGAAGGTGATTCCATGGGATCAAACATGATCCCACAATATTGAATTTGATCTCATATGATCAAGTATGTTCCCAAGTGATTGAAACGGATCCCATGTGACAGGCTGCGGAAGCGGGTGGCAGTGTGGCCGAGGAGGTGGCGGAGCGCTGGGGGTCCCTCAACGAGCTCACAGCGGGGCTCACACAGCGGCATGCAGCACACGGTAAGCACCCACCAAATTATTAAGCCTTAGACTCTTGACCCTAAAACCTAGGGGGTCCCTCAACGAGCTCACTGCGGGGCTCACGCAGCGGCATGCGGCGCACGGTTAGCGTTCACCAAACCCTTGAAGCTTAGATTCCTAACCCTTAAACCTGTAGGGAATGGGAAGAAAGAGGATCCTCAATCTTGCCACCAAAAATCTTTGGCTGTGCAACGAATTCGTAAAACTCAAAATGTAAACGAATAACTTGGTGATGGCGATCTCAGAAGTTGCCACAACGACTGTCTGTTGCAAAATGAAACTTTTCAAGTGCAGGTAAGGGACATGGCGATGGCGATGGGTGCATGTTGCAGTGATGGCCCACCTGTTGGCTATTTAGGGTTTAGGGTTTAGAGCATTCACTAAACCCTAAACGGCTGCGTTCGCAGGTATGGCGCACCTGTCTGCTGCCAAGCACCGCAAGCATGCGAGCGGCGAGGGAGGGGGAGGTGCGCCAGGGGAGAGGAGGGAGGGTGGTCAGGAGGGCAGGAGGAAGGAGTCGGTGCCCCACTACCTGTCCGATGTCAAGTCCAACCAGGGCATGATGCGCAAGCCATCGGAGGACTCCTCACTGTCCTGGCGGTGGGTATCGCAGCCCCCGTGCTCCTTGCACCTTTTTAGCCCCCTTCTATCTAGAAGCTTGTCAGCGAGTTGGCTCAAATCTCTAAAAATGTATCGGGGTGGAATCTCGATCCCCATTACAATCCCTGCACAGCAGTCTTTAGTTCAAACCAGGGCATGATGCGCAAACCCTCGGAGGACTCCTCACTGTCCTGGAGGTGGGTGGCGCAGCCTTGTTGCGCCTTGCACCTGTTTTAGGGTCACAGTTATGTTTCTAGAGTCAACAGTGGATGCATCAAACCATCTATCTATCTACCTTGCACTGGTCGCACGCCATGCACTCCTGCCTTTTGTGAGGTGTTGCCTGCCCAGTAAGGGCCTAAGGGTTGTCAGTAGGGTCCTCCTTGATGCTGGTGTACCACTGGCCACAAGGGTGCCCTCATTTATCCCAAATGGCCGTATGTCTGTCTTTGTCTCTTGTCTGCTGCTTGCCAGATGTCTGCTATGGCTTTAATGGCAATGCATCTCAGGAATGCATGGGGAACCGCATCATCCAAAGCAAAACCTTGCAGTGGTGCAACCATGGGTTTTTTTTTGCTCAGAACGTACAGTTTTTGTCCATAGGTTGAGGGTTTGTGTTGACGGTTTGTGGCCCATGCAGGCGAGGGGGAGGCCCCTCTCGGGTGCAGTCCACTGGGCGATCCGCTCCCAAAGACAAGGTGGAAGGGGCGGACAAGGATGAAGGGAAGGTAAAGGACGACTCTGGTTTCAACACCGATGACACCATCCGCTCCGAAGCCAGGTCAGCACGGGAGGGCCACCACCACCACCACCACCGCAGCCACCACCACCATGACAAGGGGGAGGAGGGTGTGCAAGGGGGGGACAAGGGGAGCAAGGAAGAAGGGGGGGAGAAGAGGGGAGCGGAGGGGGAGAGGAGGGCTGCACACCACCACCAGCGGCCACCTAGGCATGAGGGCAGGCGGCCTCCCAGGGATCCCCTGGGTCGGCAGGTGGGGATCAAGCTGCACCGGTGCAAATCTATCCCTTGTTATAAGCAGGGGAGTATTTGATGCTGCACTCTCCGCGTTGTTTTTATGCAGGGCGGTGCATGTAATCAAAGTAAAGCATGCCTCGATGCTGGGCGATGCTTGTAACTAATTAATTAACTCCTCGCTTCGTGCAGGGTGATGCTGATCTCTTGCGCACCGTTGCGGGCCAGATGAACACATTTGAGAATGACGGGAGCTTCCTGGATCGATACAAAGGGGAGCGGCAGGAGGAAGGTGGGCAGGGGAGGGCGCCTGCTGCCAGCGGTACCGGAGCCCAGGCGCCTGACAGCGCAGGCATGCAATCTGCCAGGTGAGTAATATATTTACTTTTTTTGTGTGCGACTGTTTTTGCAGGCGCCAGTTGCAAGCGTGCAAGCTGGATATGATTTTGTCGGTGATACATGTGCATGGGCAGCCGGAAATTATGGAGCAGATACTGGGTGGCACGGTGATGCCAGCATTTGTTACACCCAAAGGTAGCAAGGTCTTTGTACACTTGCACTGTATTTGGATGGGGAAGTCCCCCATCATAGGTACCATTTGTTGCCACCACACCTGTGAGGCCCAACTGGAACCTTGCATGAAAGCCTAGGGGTGGCAAATGAATCCAGGGGTGGCAAATGAACCCTGTGGGTGGACAATGCAGCCAGGGGTGGGGCCAGGCACTAAATACATGCACCGGCCGCAGGGGAGATGATCCCGAATCCAGTGAAGGGGAGGACAATGCCCCTGCATCCGCGCCAAAGTCCGTGCCTGCACCAGGAGCTATGGGGGCCGACAACCGCTCAGTAGCGGCTGCATTGAGGGCGGGGCTGGGGGGCGGGGGGGGCGAAGGCGCCAACCGGAACGTGGCGGCAGCGTTGCGTGCGCGCCTGCAGGTGTGGCGATGGTGGCTTTTGAAAACCCTATACTATAAAACCCAAACCCTAAAACCAACCGGATCGTGGCGGCTGCGCTGCGTGCGCGCCTGCAGGTGAAGCGTCGCTGGCCTTGAAAACCCTGCCACCCTGTATGGCAAATCTGCGGGCGCAGTATTGTATCAGGCATGCGGCAAGCGTTGTAACAGGCAGGAGAGTACAGTGCTCCGCAGGGAGCTGAAACAAAACCCTCTTTTTCCCCGCGTAGAAAACTCACAACATGAAGTACACGGTAGTAAGTAATTAGTGCTTGTAGCACCAGCCGACCCACTGCATTGCCTGGCGCAGGGCAACGCCAGCGCTGCAGCGCACGCGCCGGATGTGGCGGCCGCCCGCAGGGAGGTGGTGGCGCTGCCGCAGGTGGATGCGCAGGGGCGGGCGGTGCCGGGCGCATTCGGCAGGGAGGCGTCAGGCACGGGGCTGCCGGATGGAGGTGAGAAAACCCTGCTAGGGTCTTTGGTAGGGGGGGTGATTGGTTGACCTGCCCAGTGCCCTGCTCTTGTCCTTGTGTCACTGCTCATTTCCATCTGTACATTTCCCTCTGTCCCTCATGTCCTTTGTTACCCTCTGTACCTGTAACTCTTTCACTCCCTTGGATTCCACCTCTGCACCAGTGCCCCTGTTTCACTTCCCTCGAGTCCCTATCCCTGCATGCACATCATTCACCCTAACCATCACTTCCCCTTGCAGGCCGCAAGCCCAAGCGCGTGCAGCGGTACGATGCGGAGGGAGAGAAGCAGCGCTACTTTGCGGATGACGACGATGGTGACCTGGCATCCCTGGTGAAGCGCACCAAATACGAGGGGGCTGGGGACATGGATGCCGCGCTGGCCGAAAACATCATGCACAAGAAAAAGTGGGTGGGGCGGTGGCGGGTCAGGGCCACGAGGTGTGGGATTGGGTGTCCATGCATGGTGATGACCAGCATCATTGTGCCCGAGTGTGCGCCCCTTGCGCTAATGCTCGCGGCATGTGTTTAGTGATTTGGGGTTGGGATTACCGTATCCTTTGTGACGATGCTGACCTGGCACATCCCCTCTGGGTAAGCGCGTTAGTACAATGGGGGAGGGGAGGTACACGCCCGGCCACCAGCACCTCACCCCTGTCCTCTAAGGCATCAATACCCTAACCTTGTGCACCAATACCCTAACCCTGTGCAGGCTCCTTGGCAATCGCCAACTGGCAGTCCTGCCATGACACCCTCGTCCCTGCCCTCAAAACACCTAGAACCCTTTGCAAAACCCTAAACCCTGTGCAGGTTCCGCGGCGATCGGGACCTGGATGCCGATGATGAATATGACCACGACCAGGGTTTGGACCTGTATGAGAGCCGCAAGGCCAAGGGGACCAAGGAGCAGCAGACCAAGCGGGAGAAACAGCGCCAGGTGGCGGACTACCGGCGCACCAGCGCCGCGCAGGACGCCTGCACGCTGTGCTTTGCCAGCGCGCGGCGGGCGCGGCACCTGACCATCGCCATTGCGCAGGTAAGGGGGCGGCGTGGGTGATGGAATGCACACTTCTTCGTGTAGAGTGAGGCTTTAGGGTTTAGGGTTTTGGCAGAGGGACAAGCAGCGCCAGGTGCGGGGCTCTACAGGTGCGTGAGGGTGGCCCCAGGACGCGTGCACTCTTGCTTTGCCAGTGCGCGGCGGGCACGGCACCTCACCATGGCCATTGCGCAGGTGAGGGGCCGACGTGGGGTGGTGCAGGACGGCGGATTGCACCAGTTTTGTGTAGGGTTTAGGGGCATGCTATCAAGCTTATAGCATTGCAGAACATCTCCGCAGGACAAGGAGCGGCAGGGATCAACAGAGCCTTCTGCTGGGATTTCTAGACCCCGCCGGCTGCTGCGCCAATATCCCTCACGACCCTTCCTGTATTGAAACGGTGCACCCTCACCATTGCCTTGGTAATGTGCAGATACCGTAATCCAGCATAACGGGAAGAAACACATGTCCACATGCTCGATGCGCTTTTTTTACCCGCAGACCTGCTACCTGGCCCTGATCCCCGCTGGCCGCCTCGCCCCCGGCCACTGCGCCATCATCCCCAACGAGCACACGCCCAGCAGCCGCCAGGTGGACGACGCCACGTGGACAGAGATGCGCAACTTCAAAAAGTGTCTCATCCGCATGTTCATGGCGCAGGTGCGGAGCCCAAACTTGCACAGGAACTAAACCTATATAATGTATACATCTTAGCAACAGACTTTATCTGTATGTTTATGCTCAAGTGTAAATGAAATGTAATAAGTGCACCAATTTGATGAAAAGGATTGAGTAAACTTGAAGCCTGATGCTCAGTGCAATGAGGAGGTGGTCAGTGGAGTCATAACCCTGAACCCTAATGGTGATACCCTGCGTACTCCACAAAATGGTCGCAATACCCTAACCCTGCATGCTTCCATGAAACCCTAACTCATACCGCGCATGTGCTGCACAGGGCAAGGAGGTGGTGTTTTTCGAGACCGCCACCCGGCTGTCAGACTCCAGGCGCCACGCAGTGGTGGAGTGCGTGCCGGTGCCCCCATCGGCCTCCGCCAAGGCGCCGCTGTACTTCAAGAAGGGGATCGACGACGCCACTGGGGACTGGGCGCAGCACGCGGCCAAGCGCATGATTGAGACGGGGACCAAGGGGCTGCGGGGGTCCATCCCCCCAAATTTCCCGTACTTCCACGTGGAGTTTGGGCTGTCCCTGGGGTTTGTGCATGTCATCGATGACGAGGAGAAGGTATGGCGGGGGTGCAGGTGCAGGTGCAGGATTTGAATATCCTTGCCACTGATCAGGATTTGAATATATCTGGTCAGGATTGGAATATCTGATCAGGATTTGAATATCTGATCAGTGGCAAGGAACAGGTGTGTTTATAGGGTTTAGGTTCAGGTGTAGGAGTTGGGTACCTGTTGGATGGTGTGTGCTTCTGGTTTGGGATGTAGGGCTGGGGTTAAAAGTTTGGGTTTAGAGTATGTGCGCCTGGTTGATGGTGAGGAGGAAGGATGTTTCAGGTGTAGGGGGCAGGGGAGTGTACTGTGCTGCTTTCACGGAAACGGTCCATGTAGGCAACAAATGCGACGGGCTTTTGATTGATTGTTCATTCCATTCTGAATTTCTTGGTAACCCATTCCATTGTCACCCGCAGTTTCCTTCCAACCTGGGCCGCAGCACCCTGGTGGGGCTCCTGGGGGGCAAGGACGAGGACATGCACCGCGCCGCACGTGGTGACTCCAGCGCCCTCCAGCGCCAGTGGGCAGCGGAGTTTGCCCAGCAGTGGGAGCCCTTCGATTGGACCAAGGCGCTGCAGGAGTGAGGGGCTGTGCTCGGCTGTGGCGATGCAGGGGGGGATGGCAGGGGAGGTGGTGGGTGGGACACATGGATGTGGGGAATGTGGGGGCGGACCAAGGTCATTGCAATGGTGCAGAGTGGGGCGATGCCACGTGGCAATGCAGCAGGATAGTGGGGCTTTTGGCATGCAGCCTGTGCGAGCAAGGGCCGGGCCATCCCGGGGATTTGCATTTGCTGTTGGCACCACATGATGGAACCATCATTTTGGCTGCACCAAGTCTGGAGACGTCTGCCTGGTGACAGGGGTGCAGCAACTGGAGCTGCTCAATAATATTGCCAGTGTACGCTTTGCCGATAGCACATGCATGTTTTGGAACTGCGGGCCACTGAAATTGTAAAGATGCCAATTTTCATGTGTGCGTTGGAATGTGTGGCGACATGCCAGCCAGCTTGGGCCAGGCCCAGTGGCAAGATCTGTCGAATCAGGTTGATCTCAAGTCACCAGGACAAGTTACTATATATTCTTCAAGGCAATTGACGGTGGCACTGGCGGCTGTATTGGCGCCACCCCGTTACCCGCATGCAGCGGCTGGCATGTGCATGCGGCGCCACCCCGTTACCCGCTGCAGCGGCTGGCATCCCCGACTATGAGGCGGTGGTCCTCAAACGACGGTCCCCACAAGTGCTACAACTATCCTCCTTGGATATATGTAAATCTTGCAGCAGTGTTTGAGTGCAGGGTTGCGCTTCTGCGACAGCCCCCCAACTCTGCGTTGCGCTGAAAGATTACCTAGGAAAGCTTTGTTTGAAGGAAGGGTCGACCCTTTGTAACACTAGCAATTGCATACTTGGAACAGCTTTGACTCAAGGTGAGGTTGGAGGCCATTTGGCAAACGAAGTTACACACAACAGCATTCATAGCTGCACATGTCTCGGTCCCAACCTACGCAGTGGCGGATGGCAGATGCACTTGTGGGTAAGCCCATGCACAGTTAAAGGTAGCAAGCTTAAGGATAAGTTATCCTTGCCTTCGCATGGCTGCTCGGCATTGGTGAGCCCACCAACTTGGTTGAACCCCAAAGGTACGCACCTCCCCTACGACACAAGATAGCTGGTGCCTCCCTTGTCCCTCCGTCCCCCCCTGCCCCTCGGCCCACCACCACCACCACGCCCCCGGCCACCGGACGACCGCCCCCGGGACCCCCCTGCTCCCCCCCCTCTTGGCCCCCCACCCCCTCTGCCGCCTGTTTCCTGTTGACCCCCCTCCTCTGCCCGGACATCCTGGGTTCGATCCACACCCCCGCTGCCACTGGCCATTGGCTGGGCACCTGCAGAAAAGGGAGCCACGTGGTGTGAAAACTTGTAACTTCACCTAACAAGACTTAGGGTCTTGACTTTACCCTTTAGGGTTTTGTAGACAGTGAAAACTTTAGGGTTTTGACTCTACCCTTTAGGAGTTTGCTGTAGCTAGCGAGCGGTAACCCTGAAGGACGTTGCTATAGCCAGCAAACGAAAACCCATGAGGGCATGGCTGCAGCAGCTGGCGCGTAGAATGGAAACCCTGATGGAAACCCTCCCCGAAAAACCACGTGTGTACAACCACCCTCGCCGCACAGGCAATATTTCGTTCCACACTGCCCGCCCCACCCATCTCGACCGACGTGCCTGTTCCAGGACAGGATGTGGCTCTCACTTCCGTGTTTCTTTATTCATGGCGAATGCTCGGCTTGTTTCTAACATTATTGTATGTATGCACTGCCTGCATCACCCACCTGCATCGTTCCCACCACCCTCCCGCAGCGGCACATTCCCTCCCCGTCCCAGCCCGTATATTTCATCCCTTGAAGCCTGGACCACCGCCTCGGCCTCCGCCTGCCCACCCGTCACCTCCCGCGCCCCCTCCTTTTTGAAGTTGTAGATGCGCTCGTCCAGCACCCACAGCTTGCCCCCCTTGCCGCCCCGCCCTGCGCATGTACGCTCTCTATAAAAAGAAGTAGGGGGGCGTAAAGCCACATGCCGGGCGCAATTTTCATCATTGACAGTGCAGGGTTAAAGCACCCACAGCTTGCTCCCCTTGCCGCCCCGCCCTGCACATTGTTTATTAGTGTCACACGCACACACATGCGCACTCTGTGTGTAGATTTTGCAGTCACATGTGTGCTTCAACGCACACATGTGAAGTACTAACCCCCGCCGTCCCACCACCCATTACCTCTCTGAGCGCTCTGGCTGGTGGAGGGGGGTAGAGCTACATAGGTGGTGGTGGGTGCCGATGGACCACCACCACCACCACCACCACCACCAAAACCACTGCCACCACCACCACTTCTGCTCCACTTTGTTTCATCCCCCTCCACCTCCGACACCCCATCAGTGGTGGGTGCCAGGTCAGCGAATGAGTCATCAGCTTCGTCGTCATATTCCATCTGTGCCACAGGGGGGGTACATTAGGGTTTGCCAAAGCCTGAACCCTAAACAAGCTGAGAGCAAATTTTTCAACTTCAGCGATGAACCATCAGCTTCATCGAAGTACGCCATCTGCGGCAGGGAGGCTACATTAGGGTTTGCCAAATCCTGAACACTAAACCGCGCCCTAGGTAGGGCCTGCACCAGGGTGTAGAGCGTGCAATGAAGGGCAGCAATCACAAGCAGCAGGGGTGTTGCTGTGTAAACAAGGAATATTATAACTTAAGTAATAGGTACAGATCATAAACGCACCATGTCATCCGCCAGGCTCAGCGTGATGTCCCGCTGTGCCCACCCCTCGTTCAGCACGCGCCGAGTGGCGCCCCCCACCGCCGCCCGCCGCCCCCCACCATCTCTGCCATCCCCCCCAACCGCCGCCGCCGCCGCTGGCGTGGGTGCCAGTGCGGGCCAGGGGTGGGGATTGGACCACGAGGGGTTGAGGGAGGAGGGGGGCTGGTGCGCTGCGGGTGCGCCACTTGGCGCCCCCAGGAGGGCGCAGCTGTACTCCCATTGGACGTCGTCTAGGGTGATCCAACCCTGCGGGAGGATGATTAGTAGTCAGGGCTTATAGGCATGGTATGCCTATTCGCTACCTGCTCGCTTGCATTCAAACCTGCTATGCATCTCGGCCTCACTCTACCCTCATGTGTTCATTCCATGTTCACACACCATACCCCCTCTGCAGTGCTGAAAACAAACGGTTCGGGCCTTTTCTCTACAATAATAAGTATAGCTACAGCTGATAGCTATAATAATGATTCCAACAAAAAATTCCATACCTGCTGCAGCGCCTGCTCCACCAGCTGCATCAGTCCATAGCGCTCATTGGCAGCATGCAGCATCAGCTGATCGCTCCCCTCCCCTCCTGAAAAATCAGCCTCGCTCCCCCCTGTGGAGGCTGTCAGCGCCACCTGGAGGGCCTCCCCCCTGGTCAAGGGCGAAAGAACCAACTCGGGTGCGACCTCCCCTGGCGTGCTGGCCCGAGCCTCTAGGGTTTCCGCAGGGTTTTTCAGGTATGCGCTGGTGATGATGGTGGCGGCCAGGCGGGGGAGGGCAAGGTAGAGAGAGGCATGTAGGTATTGTACCTGCGATGCAATGATATACAATTAATCTTGGGGTTGCGTTTAAGAGAAAATTCAGCCATGTAGGGCTGTGCCGCAGGCGCACACAAAATTCCAGACTTTAGGGTTTCCGCAAAGGTTTTCTGGTAGCCGCTGGTGATTTGGTGGCGGCGAGGCGGGGGAGGACCCCGTAGAAGGAGGCGTGCAGATGTTGAACCTGCCGTATGACAACATTTGTATTGGGATTTATTGCTGAGGGAAGCTGAGCAGCGAAGTATTCCTGGGTGGACCGCAGAGGCTAAACCCTTGACAGTATTTCCTAAGCCACTAGAGGTATTGCACACCTTATGAATGTTTTGTTTTTTCTTACCTCATCCAGCACCTCGTCCCCGGTCCCCAGCAAGCCGCTGTCCATCCCCACCAGGGGGGGCAGCAGCTGGCAGAATATTTCATCCAGCACCGTCAGCAGGCGCCCCCCGCCAGGTGTCAGCAGCACAGCGGCGGCTGCGGGGGAGGCGGAGCACAGTGCACCCAAGGTGAGCGCCATATCCACAAGGTAGCGAAGGCCATCTGCGATCAAGGGCAAGGGGAGGACGTCGTTTTCAGTTTTGGTCTGATCGATTAGTGGCAAGGGGAGGAAAATGACGTTGATAATTCATTCAAAAAGGGCAGCAGGCGCCCCCCGCCAGGTGTCAGCAGCACAGCGACAGCTGCGGGGGAGGCGGAGCACAGTGCACCCAAGGTGAGCGCCATATCCACAAGGTAGCGAAGGCCATCTGCGATCAA
>JAULBX010010325.1:43180-107701 GCA_032358255.1 Heterotrichella gracilis | reverse complement strand
TCATCACCCCCGCCACCATCTCCTTCGGAAGGGGATGGTGGGGGTGGGGGGGATGGGGAAGGGGGCGGCGGTGGTGAAGGGGATGGTGGTGGAGGTGGCGACGGAGAGGGCGGTGGCGACGGTGACTCGTCACCTCCGTCACCATCTCCTTCTGAAGGGGTAGGCGGAGGTGGTGGGGATGGGGAAGGGGGCGGCGGTGGGGAAGGAGATGGTGGTGGTCTGGGGGATGGCAGCACTGGCGAAGGCGGCTTTGGCGACGGCGGCTTGGGCGATGGTGGCTTTGGCGACGGAGGCTTGGGCGATGGTGGTTTTGGTGATGGTGGCTTTGGTGAAGGTGGCTTAGGAGATGGTGGCTTTGGTGATGGCGGTTTTGGTGAAGGTGGCTTGGGCGATGGTGGCTTTGGTGATGGCGGTTTTGGTGAAGGTGGCTTGGGCGATGGTGGCTTTGGAGATGGCGGTTTTGGGGACGGTGGCTTGCGCTTGGGTGGTGGCTTGCGCCTTCTGGGTGGTGGCCTGGGAACAGGGTTTAGGGGTTAAGGGTAAGGGGTAATTGCCCAGCATGCTAAAGCCTTATAAGGGTTCCGATTGGGAGCACAAGACCACGGTGGCTTGTGTCTTCGGTCTTGAAAAACGGGAAGTGTTGCACTTGGGGCCTCAAGTGCATACTCCCCTAGGGTTGTTCAGTCTCAGGTGGGTACCCTGCTCACTCCGGAGGATCCTTCCAGGACTATGGTCAGAACTGTCGTGTGTGCGTTGTGGTATACCGGTGCACGGTAGGTGTCGCAATTGCAGGTAGCTGCCGTTGTGGTGTGGCTTGCACGCTCTCCTAGTGCTTCTAAAGGAAAGCAACCCAGTGACTTCCCTGCCATGTGTACACATAGCTATAGTATGTGCGCTCATGATGTCGGGCCTACCTAAGGCACCGTGCATCAACCTATTCGACTGAGAGCCCTGTGCCCCGTTAGCCCTGTGGCATGTGGTATGTTGCCTGCTCAACTATGGTAACCTAGGTAACCAGGAGGGTCTCGGAAACGTGAGCAAACAGCGTTGGGGGTGCACAAAACGGCCGCCAGGTAGCCAAGGACCAGGGCTGTCGACAGTGCAAACATATGTACATGCATGCGGTTGCCGATCGCGGTTCAAGGACCTACTACTACGCGACTTATAAGCGTGCCTGTCTTTACACCAGTATACACACACGAGGGGAGCTTGATATAACCCACCTGCTGATGCCTATGGTTTTTGCTCAACTTTGGACAGCTGGGGTGGTGTACACATGTGGCACAGGCAAAACGACGTGATGACAGCTAGATAACATCTGCTTTCCGCACCAGGGAGGGATCAGGCAAAGGTTTGCCGGCGGTCTGTTCTCACCTGCGCACCGCCATCGTGGGAGAGACGCAGGCCGCCAGGAGGATAAGGCTGACCAGCCATACCAACACGTTGCGCCGCATTGCTGGACTGGGTACCCGTGGGCTGCAGAGGTTCACGCCTGAGGCCTCGACCAGCGCTTCTGCTGAAAATGTTGGGCGGCGGCAGCAGCGTGATGTACGTGAAGTGTGCCCTCTTTGGAGGACCCACGGCGCTTTGGGTGGTGCTAGTGGTGCCGCTGGAAAACGTTCAAAGTATTCAAACCCTGCAGGTATAGGTACGGTGGCAGTCGGCGCCAGCGTTGATGCAGGGCTAGAGATCTATCTCTAGCGACCAACCCTCTATCTAGAAGTATTTAAAGTATTGGCGTGCCACGATGGCTAACCCAAAGTGCCGATGAACAGGCAGAGGCGAATGTTCCTACCTGTAAGTCAGCCTGGTACCACCGGTGAACCACATTGATGGCATCACACCACCGCAACAGCAATTAACGTTATGGTGGGCGTTGACTTACATGTACATACGGCCTATTTGAAGACCAACCCTTGTCCCTAACGAGTGAACCGCTGGCTTATAACGAAGCACACAACCGGTGACCGGTTTGCACATAATTGGCGGCAATACGACCACACCGACACGTGTATTCGAAGCATGAACCTTCACCCACATGTGTGCATGCCAGAGGGGAACCTTCAGGGCGGGAGGGGAACCTTCAGGGCGGGCATCGTGCGTAGACGATACAGCGTAAGTAAACAAGCGTTTAGGTATGTGCCGCTGCTTTGTTTTGGGTTGGTGATGTGCAGCGGTGATATGCCCACATCAGCGTTGTAGCAACATGGAAGGTGCCTACGTACGCACGAAGCTACGAGGTTCGTTGCTGTTCATGCGGGTGCGCAACTTGCAGCCGCGTTGGTGTGTCTTGGCGCCGTAGTAGCGGAGCTTGCACTTCATGGCGGCGATTACTCGTCGTTATTCGTACACACGCCTCAGTTGCAGTGACTACATTGACACATGCATATGCGCACACGGGACACGTGCATGCCAGCGCACCAAGTGGCGCTAAACTTGCCAAACCTTGCAGGTGCTTGGGTGCCTCAATGCAACATGCCTGTACAGTCACTGTTTAAAGTCACTGCTGTACAGTCACAGCTGTACAGTCATTTCCAGGTGCAGGGCAGCAATTGCAGCTGGGACAGAGCCTAGCCTTCCAACCTTCCCTCCTACTATATACACCTGCAAGGAGCTGCCCTCGCCTGGGCAAGGCAAGGCCATGCACTACATGCACTTGAGCGCACCTATGCCAAGTTGGACCTGGGCGCCGGCCTGGCCTACCTGGCCATAGCCCCTGTAACCCATCTCTGTACATGAGAAAGCAATTTAAGCTATTGTTTAGCACAGTGGAGCTTTGATGCGGTACTAGCTGTACCTACCGACCATTGAGAACTTCTGCCTTGGCCATTACCTTCTCCAACGGCCCTACTGGATATTATGGATATTCTGGAACCAGCGTCTCAAGTGTTGTTTAGGGGGAAATAAATCTTAGATCATTGTTCGTCAATAAAGCGCACTGATTTTGTGTGTTTTTTTGGTTAAATACCTCAGTGTTGCATGCGCCACACATGTGCTCACCTGCATTCATTGCTTGGCACGTTACTTGCTCAACTAGCTCAACTTCTAACAGATCTCTGGTAGTGGTGCGCGTGCAGTTGCAAGTGGGTATGTACATGGATATGGATTTGCGATGAGACAGCAGCTAGATACCCCTAGGGCCTACCTACCCACACAGACTCATATCAGCAACACAACTAACGCGCCTTGCCACAGCTTTGCCCTGGACGTTCAACAAGGCTTGCTACAAGAACAGACCAAAAACAATGGCGCACCAGCACGACGTCTTGTACTGCTTGTACCAAAAACACGAAAAATTAAAATGCAAGGTTTGTTTGACAACACTAAACATAAAACTCTACATGAAACAATGAACAACAATTTCAACAGTTTTTTGGCTGCTAGGAACTAATAGGGTTTCATTTCGTTTGAGGGGCCAAACGGGGGAGGCAGGGTTGCCATGGCCAGTATACATATATGCAGAAATTTGTCTTTCATGGCATTCTCCACATGCTGCACTCACACTGCGATTTTCGTGCACTGTAGACCCATTGTTCACGTCACAACCAGTACTGTTAACCCACTCAAGTGACCTTAGTCATGTATTTAATGTATTACATATGTATTCAAGGACACCTGGTGCAGCATTGAGGCGCCAAAAGTCAGCCGCCTATGAAAGTAATTGACTTCATGTACTTCAGGGTATACAGTATTCGATTGATATTTGTACCACAATATGGGCCGTAAACTCTTACATGGCAAAGTTCCATTGTGCACCCACAAGATCACTCGAAGACATTTCATACAATAAGTAGGATTGCCATGATAATTCTACACACAGCCCCTACATACCCTCCGGGGACGTCCACAAAAGACATTTCTGCTACGTTCACAGTTTCTTTTATTTCGCCATAAACAGATCTTCACCTGCTTACCCCACCAAAGCAAGCCTTTGGATGTGCCTGGATTGTAAAACTGTGTCTATTACCTCTTAACGCGATACGCGTTATACCATGCTATGTCTATACCATGCTAAAAGGTAGGCTACGCAATATTCAAGGCGATTCTAATGATTACCGGATGTGTAAACGCTGAATTTGACGGGAAGAAATTGATGGTTGATAGTTCTGTTGCAGGGCCAATGACTGCAACACAACCACCCCACGCCTTCTACCAGAATGTCAAACCCTGCTAGGGTTTCTGAGAATGTCTAACTCTGTTGAAGGGACTACAAAGTTGCAGGTCCTAATCCGCTGTTATGACAAGAAAGTAAAAAAGTAAAAGGAACAGGGTGTATGGTTGCAAACATACACACAGCACATAGTGGTTTAGCAGAAAAGCAATAGCAAGAAACTTGAACAAATCAGGTGTGCAAACTCAGCTAGAATGGAGGGTGCATTTTGCTGGATTGATTAGCAGTGGTGTAAACCGCATTCAGTAATCAAAGGCCCTGATGATCACAGCACGTTGAGTTGCATGGATCCATCTGCACAGTGACGCAATTCACGTGCCCCCACCAATATTAAATAGGGTGTGAGAAAATCTTGATGAGCGTACACGCACATGTGGAAAACACCGACTTACTAGTGTAACTAGTGACCCACATGGGTGATCTGAATATGCATAGTTGGTATTTGGCTTTTTAAAGTACTAACCAAGTACCAACTGTACTCACATAAACACAGGGGGTGCCACATGTGCAATGCACCACTCGCTAATGTCCCTTTGGAATAGTACATGTAAAGGCTATTGCATTAACTGCATTGAAAATCCCTGTCTTAACAATGCATCAATCCCTCTCTTGACAATGCATTAATCAAACGAGCACTAGAGTCTATGGCGCATGCTTTGCCCGGCAAGGCCTGCACTCTACCCACAGTCTCAAACTCTCCTTGTGGTATTACTCCCCTGGTTGGCCAGCAATGATTCAATAGCATCCTCTCCTGGCAGCTCGAAAGTCATCCAAAATCACCTTGTCGTCCTCCTCGTAGGTCAGGAGTCATTTAATGCTATCTCCGCGATAGATCAAAGGTGATCCACTAGCATTCTCCTTGCAGTCAAAAGTCGTCCAGGATCACGTTGTCATTCTCCTCGTAGGTCAACCCCTCCTCGGCGGCTGGTGCAACAGCAAGCTCTGCAATGCTGGCGGTCGTCCGTTGTTGCTGTGCGGTGAAGGAAGACCTCTTGACGTGGAGCTCGTAGCCGCCCAGGAACACCCTCCTCCTGGTCAGCCTGTGCCACAGTGTAGCTGGGTTTCAAGTTTAAGTATGGGTGTCTAGGGTTGAGGTAGGGTTTAAGTAGGGTTCAGTTGCCCAGGAACACCCTCCTGCTAGTCAGCCTGTGCCACAGTGTAGCTTGGTTCAGGGTTTAGGGTTTATCTGAAGGGTTTGATGTGTGGCCCAGGAACAATTGCTCAGAGCCACGGCCTGTGCTAGAGTGCAGCTGAATTAAGGGTTTAGGGTTTAGATCAAGGGTTTGGGGTGTGGCCCAGGGACACCCTCCTCCTGTTCAGCCTGGGCCACTGTGTAGCTAGGGTTATGGTTTAGGCTATAGCTTAGGGTTATGGTTTAGGCTACAGCTACCCAGGAGCACCATCCTCCCACTCAGACTATGCCACACTTTAGCTGGGGTCAAAGTTTCATCTGTTGAATGCTCAGGACCAGGTATGCGGAGGCGCAGTACATGTATTGCCGCCCTCTGGCCTATTGACATTGCGGAGTTGCGTTTAGGGTCCACGCTCTTTGCCACAGCTTGGTGGCTCTGAGGGTTTGGGGTACCTGCATGCCATGGACTTCATTGACCCTAACTTGTACTGTTGTTTCATCCGGAGCTCACTCCACTAACCTCCTTACCAAGCCCATGGCTGTCCAGTTGGTCCAATGCATGTGGTGACCCTATGTTCAACGTTATCAGCAAGATTTACAGCGAGATGCAAGACAGCGCCCAAACCAGCCTTTGCTTTCCTCAACTGCCTGCTGACGCTGCGGCATATGCCATTTAGTATATCCCTTTTAGGGTTTAGGGCTGGGTTTAGGGTTTAGGTTCAGCTTTTACTCCCATACCTGTGGGCTGCTTTTCCCAGCCAGTATATCCCTAATAGTACAACCCTAATAGTAAAACCCGTAGGTGAAGACTGGTCTGTGGGGCACGTCCCCGAGGGTGCACCATGCGTGGTTACTTAGCTTTGCAAATCCACATCCTTGTTTTTGGCAATGCGATGGCCTAATTGCATTTGTTACAAATATTAATTGCATTTCAGGGTGCGTGGTCGCTGCGAGTTTGGTTTGTTGATTGATGCGTTTTTGGGGGATGCGCGTTGGGTTTCCAGCAGTACGGTATTGCAAGCAGTGACCTGTGCGCGGTGTTTAGGTCTCGGGTTTAGGTTTAGGGTTTAGGGTTTAGGATTTGCAAGCACCGACCTTTGTGGTGTGTCGCCCCATCCGGAGGTCCCCTTGTACAGCCCGTAGCTGAAGAAAGGCGCATGGTGTCTAGGGTTTTGGGTTTAGGGTTTAGGATTTGCAGGCACTGACCTGTGTGGTGTGTCGCCCCAGCCGGAGGTCCCCTTGTACAGCCCATAGCTGAAGACAGGCGCATGGTGCACATCCCAGGGATTCACTGTGCGCAGCCGCAGGCTGAACAGCCTCTTGCCGTTGAGGTACATGCGAATGTAGCCGTCGGACTGGGACGTCCACTTCACCTGCGGATGGCAACGGCAGTTCCAGTGGGTACGGGCGACTGAAATGAAGCACAAACCTTTCTAAGGTTTAGGGTTTTCACCTCTTGACCCTAAGTGAGATGAGGGTTTTTTTTTGCAATGGCAGAGACGGTTTGAATGGACGGCGCAACCTGAACTACAAATGTCTGAGGTCCAGTTTCTCCTGGGCCAAGGCACAGGCACGGCTGCAAGGGTAAATGGCGAGGGTTAGGCTGCTGATATAGCTGAAACCCTAAACCCTACACAGTTGATGCCGCAGTGCGGTGCCCATGCTGGGCATAATTGAGGGCGGCGATGACCAGCTGTGCTGTTGGTGCCGCATTGCATACATCAAACTGTGCAATATGATAATGATAATAATAATAATAATAATAATAATAATAATAATAATAATAATAATAATAATAATGATAATAATAATAATAATGATAATAATAATAATAATAATAATAATGATAATGATAATAATAATAATGATAATAATGATAATAATGATAATAATGATGATAATGATAATAATAATAATGATAATAATAATAATAATAATGATAATAATAGTAATAATAATGATAATAATAATAATAATAATGATAATAATACTGATAATGATAATAATAATGATAATGATAATAATAATAATAATGATAATAATAATAATAATAATGATAATAATAATAATAATAATAATAATATTTAGGTTATAGGGTTTGGCAAGGACTGGTCTCTTTCCCAACGTGATCCCATTCCAGAGTGTAGGGTTCAGACCCTGAATCAGGGGGTTGAGAGCAATTACCTCTTTCCGGAATGTTATCCACTTTCCTAGGTAGGGTTTCAGGTCGGGGATGAGGGGCTCGCGCCCAAAGGACAGCTGCTGCGTCTTCTCTTTTGGATCGTAGTAGTAGTACACAAAATGGAGGCCACCATAAGAGGGGTACCTATGAAGCCAGTGGCGCAATTAGCTACATGGACTCAGCCGGAGAACATGTCAATGCACTGAAAGATATTCCAGGCAAAAGCAGAGAAAGGACTCTTGAAGAGCCAAAACAGCCAGCTGTAGGAAACATTGTAAACCCTAAGCTATCTTGGTATTACGCCCCTCTTTGATCCCATGTTAGGCAAATGCGGCCCTTGGACCCTTAACGCGCTGCTTAGGTCCACATAATAAGTATGTAGACCTGGTGTTCGAGGCCCCAGAATTTATTATTCATTTCACTTGGGTTAATGGTCGGCGGGGTAGCTGGCCTTGTCTTTCTGTCTTAATGACAATCAGTGCAGCAATATCCCTGCCCCAGATACTAGCACAAAAACAGTACATTGAATTGATATTTCCTTTTTTACCAGTCAGTCATGTATTCATTTGATTACCTGGCTTTGCCAGTTGGAAAAGAGTGCAGCACAAAGTTGCCAGCCCCTCCCCTGAACCACTTGAGGCGTGTGGGGGAGTACTTCCACTGGGCCATGAGCGTGTACCTGCAACCACATCTAGGGTTAACATAAACCCTGCGACTGTGGGGGGGTACTCACTTGAGCGATACGCATCATGCGTCTGCAGACAGGAAGCACAGTAGGGTTCAGTGAACTACCTACACTGGCGCAATGGGCGACTTCCACAGTGGGTCATGAGTGCGCACACGCATGCAGCAGCACATTAGGGTTTATGATCAGTCTAAACCCTTAGACAGCAAGCGGATAAGCACTCTTGCCCAACTTGGGCCCACTGGCTCGCACCACGGCACCCCATCTAAGCTTAATCTAAGCTGGGTGGTGCATGGAGGTAACTAGCTTGGGAATGTCACCCCACCTCCCCTGCCATGCCACGCCAGGGGCCTTTGATGGGCTGAGCCAGTGGGACCTCAGAAGTTGGGGTCAGTCCTAGCCCCCTAAACCCTAAACCCTAAACCCCAAACAGCAGGTGTGC
Organism: Heterotrichella gracilis; assembly: GCA_032358255.1. Lineage (NCBI taxonomy): Eukaryota > Xanthophyceae > Tribonematales > Xanthonemataceae > Heterotrichella > Heterotrichella gracilis. The sequence continues at coordinate 99,089 of JAULBX010010325.1, read as the reverse complement.
CGCAGCTCACCTGTCCTGCCCTGGTCCTTTGATGGGCTTGGTATCAGGGGGGATAAAGTAGCTCCAGGTGTAGATGCACTCGGAGCCGTCTGGCGGGCGCTGGCCGCGCATCTCCGACCTGTAGATTAAGGGAATTTTTGAAATTGTTAATAACAAAATCAGGATAAATAGGTAATCAAAGGCTGTAGCGTGTAGGCTTGCCCGTCGAGCCTAGCGTGAATGGCTCGCTGTGGGTCGTATGAACCATGTGCGCCTCCTAAAGGAGGTTCTCCTCTAGGTTCCCCGTGGTAGGGTACGTCAGAAAGCAATGTTGCTGTGACATAACGTGTACACAACTGTGGCTATAGGGATTGATGGGAACCCTAGATGGGAACCCTAGATGGTAAACCCTAAACCCTAAACTGCTGCAGACACACGCACCTGTAGCTGTAGCGGTTGGAGGCTGCATAGTCCAGGCCCACGTAGTACACGTTGTGTGCCTTGGGGGACCACAGCACTGGGGGGGTATCGCCGCTGATCCTAGGGTTATGGGTGTAGGGATTGGTTGCGGTTACATACAGGCCGGGCAGTCCCCGGGTTGGCGGCTGCTCCAGGATGATCTTGGTGGCGCTGTAGGTGTTCTGTGGGACAAAAGGGAATAGGTGGCTGTCACGCTAGTTAAGCATAGGATGGCAAGCTGCAGAGCATTGGTTTTTTATTTTTTTATTTAAAAGAAAAATCGTGTAGCGTGACACGGTGGCGAGGTTTGGTGGTGTGTTGCACCCTGGACACGTCCACGTTGCGTGAAACCCTAAAAACCCTCGACGCAAACCCTCAAGCCTAACCCCACCGGCGGCAGCTGCACCCTGGACACGTCCACGTTGCCTTCAAACCCTAAACCCAAAAAACACTCAACGCAAACCCTACACCCTAACCCCACCGGTGGCAGCTGCACCCTGGACACGCCCAGCTTGTGCTCAAACCCTAAACCTGGACCCTGAGCCCACCGGCGGCAGCTGCACCCTCGATACGTCCACGTTGTGGTAAACCCTACAAACCCTAAACAGAAATCCTAAACACTACACCCACCGGTGGCAGCTGCACCCTCGACACGTCCAAGTTGTGCTCAAACAGCACATAGCCTGGTGGCACATAGGTTGACGACACCCTGGCGGGCGGCGGGGAGCGCAGCGGCTTGTGGGTGGACTTGGCTGTGCGCTTGCAGGACACCTCCAGGCGTATCAGGATAGTGCGCTTGCTGGAGGTTTTGAAGGTGCTGGGCTGGTAGCAGCGCAGGTGGGAGCAGGTGGTTTTGACCTGCGGGGAGGCGGGGAATGGGGGGTAATGTTATCTAGGGTCTAGGGTATAGGGTCTAGGGACTAGGGTTTTGAAGGTGCTGGGCTGGTAGCAGCGCAGGTGGGAGCAGGTGGTTTTGACATGCGGGGAGGGGAAAAGGGGGTGGATGAGACATAGGGTTTAGGCATGAGGGTTTTGACCAGTGCTGTACTGTACCTAGGGTTTGAGGATTAGGGTTTTGACCAGTACTGTACCAGCGCTCTACCAGTAACCGAGGGAGCTGGGTGGGTAACAGTCACAAGGCAAGCCCATTTGGGTGTTCACCAACCTTTTTCACGACCTTCTTCTTGAGCCTCTTATCAAACACTGACCGCTGTGTGTAGCAGGGGAGGGAGTTGTAGGCCAGTTTCTTTTTATTGGCTGGCGTTGCATGTAAGCTGCGGGTGTGCCCCAACTCGAGCTCCCCTGGGCTGGTGCTGAGGGTTTCAAGGGTTTCCAGGGTTTCACTTGAAGGTGGAGTTGAGGAGGTAGGGGGAGTCGCCAGGTCCTGGTCACCTGCAGTGGAAAAGGGAGTGTTCAGCCACTGTTATGCCGCAGTGGTCTAGGACAAGGTTTGGGGGGGCTCCCAGGGCCCATGGGCTGCCCTGCAGCTTACTAATACGATGGACTACACTCAGGAGTTATTCAGGTAAGGTAGGAGCTTTACAGTATTCAGGTAGGAAGCTGGTTGTACAAGATGTGCAAAAGCTGGACACATTGCAAGAATAGCAAGGGAGAGTAGCGAGGGTGCTGGCCAGGAAGGCTCGCAACTATCGCATTGCTTTGCAGTACAGTAAATGCCATACGGGGCTAGTGCATTGCAGTAATTGCAGAGTGGGTGCAGCGGGACTAGCTAGACTAGCTAGGTAGAAGGTGTGGGTGCCACTTCGGGGCACAAAACCCCAGTCAGACCAACCGCTGTCGCTGCCACGTTTTCGGGCGACATACGAAGTGTTGTACAGCGTGCGAGGCGAAGCAGGAGGGTACAATTGAAGGCATTGGGCAACAACCACGTGGCGGAAAGGGACATGCGTTGTACGCCATGCGGGTTAGTCACAGGCAAAATGATCCCCAGCGAACGCCGAGCATGGCGCACAATCTTGGCTAGCAGAAGGGTGTTAATTACAAGTGTGAACGGCTGGAGGACATGGCAGTGGTGGATGGGCAAGGGTTCCAAAAGGGTTTTATGTCTGCGCTAGGTGTATCGATACCCATGGCTTGCTAGCCTTGCACATGACCAATCCCGGTACTGGATTTACAAAGGAGGAGTTCCGCGCCGCAAACACCAATCGGGACCCTGAAAAACTCCCGTCTAGGTATTGGCTGCACAAGCAGCTTCTGCCACAAGTGCGACCGCGCACTGACCAAGTTTGGATACCCCGCGGGAGCCCATGCGTGTGGGGTACCCTAGCCCCGCTGACTTGAGTTGCAACGGCTCTACCGAGGCAACGCGACATGCACTGCACTGGAATCAGTACTATGTGGTCAGATTACATCGCAGTGTGGCAATGCACTGTGCAGCGGAGGGTTTGTGGTCCGATTTGCCCACTTTGAACGGATACCATGCCCGCCACTCACCCTGAATGCCGCTGCGATGCGCCTCCAGTGGACTGGATCTCACTGCATTTGTCCCAAGAAGGAGTGCGCAAGTATATATCAGCACTGCTAGGCGTCGTGCCCTTGAAAGGGGGGCACACCCTGCATGCACCGCCATCGTATAATAGGGAGGGCGCGACTCGCATACGCCCAAGTTAGTCAAGGTATTCCCTTATCCCATTGCCCAATCTAGAAACCCAATGGGAGTATGGTTGTTGCAGTATCCTGTCTTGCCGTTGTGGTTCTGAAAGTGGTGTGGCTGTCGGCGATTGAAGGCTTTTATGCTTGCGAAGGTCGACCAAAAAGTCGAAAAAGAGAAGGTTTGGGGGCACATGCCCCATGGTGCGCACGTGATGTCGTCTTCGATTGCCACATGGCAACGATGAGACCAATCCTTGTTGTAATACAATGTTTAAACGAGAGTGAAACGTCACCCCCGTTTCCAATTCAGTTTCGTTGTCCCCGGCGGCGCCACTCGTTTGTGGAACAACTCAATACTCTAAAGGGCTTGGGCGCCTGCATCTTCCTTCTCTTCGGCGGCTGGGTGTCGCGGAACTTGGACAAGATGGTAAGTGTAGGGCGTGGCGTGTAGCCCGTGCATCGGCGGGCAGCAAACGCTACGATAAGCGGCTGCATGCAACAGCGGCAGCATTGCCCGCCGCCCTCTAGTCTGTCCTTACACTCGCAGCATTGTCAGAGTATGGAACACCCAGTTTTATGGGAGGGCACAGTTGTGGTTGTCATCTTGTTGAAGGAGGGTGGCTGAGGCTCGTCGGAGCGTGCATCACCTGCACAGCTGCACAAGGGGGCATGTACCATCAAGACAAGGATGCAAACAGGCTACTGTTTGTGGTGTTACCTAAGGTTCTTAAGGTCGAGAGGGTGGCAGTGCAAAGGTGACCAGGGTTGTGGTTGTGGTGGTACACAGGTGTTGAGACCACTGTGGTGTTGCACTGTGCTGATAGAACCGTCATGTCGTTCTCCTAACAAGGGTGTTGCTCAAAATTTGTTGTTGTTTGTGCTGCAGCCGTCCCAAAAGACCTTCCGGGTCAAGACGAAGCTGGCCAAGAAGGCCAAGCAAAACAGGCCCATCCCACACTGGATCCGTTTCCGCACGGGGAACAAGATCAGGTGTGTATGCAGGGACAAGGGGTGGCCAACCCTTCCTTTGTGCCGCAAACTTGGAAACCCAGGCTGGAGTTTAGCTGCAGATATCTCTTAGAACAGCAGCCTATTATACCACCACTTGCTGTATGCCCATCTCGCAATATCTTACTTTCCTTTTGCTGTTACGCAATATGTCATAACCTGGGTGCATCAGGGGTTTCAGCTCAACAACCACTAAAAATAGTGGTTCCTGTTGGCTCCACGTTACATCGGCTTCTTTGGAGGGGTACTATTTTCCATCTTCTTCTCTTCTTGTCTCTGAGAGCTACGTTTTGGCTGTTCGGGCGGTGCACCCGCGTCAGGAAAAGCCTGACGTGAGCCGCATTCACTTACCTTCCCTTTACTGGCTGTGTCTGACAAGCTACGTTTGGGCTGCAGGTACAACGCCAAGCGCAGGCACTGGCGCAGGACAAAGCTGGGAATCTAGGCTGCTTGCTTGCCCTGCAGCAGCAGCTCTCAGGCAGCACCCTTCTCGTCACCAGCACTGCTATGCAGCAGCTTCTCGTGTAACATGACAGCCTGAACCAACCACTCCCCCTCTCTCGACAAGCCCTTTGCCCTCGGGCTGGGCTGATGCGCACACCTAGCCCACAGCAGGGCGTGGACACAGGCAAAGCCACAGGGCGGTGGGTGCTCACACACCCAGCGCATGTCGGCAGCGCAGTTGTTTACCCCTCTGCATGTGCGGAGGACAGCAACCGCGTGGTTGGAAGGGTTGTGGGTCCCCAGGGCATGCATGCATCAAGGTGGCTTGCATCCTCGAGGTGCACTGCATGCGTTCAGGACCTTCCACAGCTCACATTGGGCTCCAATGGGTGCATCAGTCGCTTGGGTGGTACAGGCGAGTGCAGCGAGGGGGGTGCGGTTTGGGTGTGCACAGCCTGCACGCACCACCTGGTAGCCCTCGCTAATGGGCAGGCTGGAAGTGCACACAGCAGAGCCGTGTTGCATGGTTGCCCCAGGGTTGGCCATCGTGCTCTGCATGCCCACTGAGTTGTCCGCATCCTAGAGATCACCTCGTGCACAAGCGACAAGGGGCTGCTGCTGCTGATGGTGACATCACTGGGGCACAAAGCTGCTTGGTTGAAGCCACTACCACTGAATATGTGAACTTCAATAGGACAGTTACCTTGACATTATCCCTTGAAATTATCCAAAGCCTCCACTGGTCATACTTGCGTAGCCTCGTGAAGCCAATCCAAAGGAAAAGGTGGCTATGGTCTCTTGCCTGAGCTGCAAAGTTTCTGGGTGAGCTGCTCCCAACAGGGCTGATGTTGAGGAGTTCCAACACGGCAAGCAGTATAGCTGAACCCAGCAGCATACACCACGTTGATGGACTGATCCAACCTTTTAAAGACACAGGGCAGGGATTCAGCTGTAACCGTTGCATATAGCTTAAGAGTACCTTACAGTTATTAAGGTGACACACAAGAAACAGTTGGGTCACTTGCTGAGCGTTTTCCAACAATGCATTGTGTTCACTCCCGATTTGAGGCGGCCTCCAACCACCCCTTGGCAAGGCATCTTGCTGATAGAAACTGACGCCTTCCAAGCACCCAGCAAGCACCGGCCATTTCTAAAAAACATTTCACACGCGATAGCAACCTTGCTCATTCCCCTTGTGTCAACTATTGCTGACTTGGAACGGTAGCCCGCATGTGTGCAGATGGCGACCGTTTGCAGAGCGATAGCAATAAGCATAACAACAGCCGGCCAATTGTCGTTACAAACTGAGAACCCTGCCACGAAGCCTAGTAGCTGACTGTGGATCGGCACACAGCTCCCCACTGCCCACAGCTGCCTTAGCCACTTTCAGTAACCATTTTGGTGCGTTTTGTCACCACTGGCCTAGCCACACACCCTCGACACAACAGTCTCCCCAAGCCAGGCCACTGCGCGGCGATGAGTGCCGGAGAAGACGACCCTACTGCGGTGGTTTCACGCTTCTTCAGCAGCATCGGACTGCCATCCTCTCTCTGGGAGCAGCTATTAGACAAGCTAGATGGCGGGGATGTGGGGTTAGGTCCCCATTGTGAGGTACGTATACCGCATTTAAGAGGGCTGTAGAGGAACGCAAGTTCTTAAAGGGTGACTGTGGTATTGCAACATGGTTGAAGTTCCTCACGCTGCTTCTACTGAGGGCCAAAACACTTGCATGCATATTCGTGCAGCAATGCATGCATGACGTGTTGCACTCTTTGTGGACTTCCGAACACCAATAAATGCTGGATAATCCCATTTATTTCCCCAGTTCTACCACCAAAAGCGTGCACCCTAACCTGAGCCTTGGTACTTTGCACAACACTCCCCACCTATCACCCACAAAGCACCCACCACCACCACAATCCCACGAAGTGTCCAATCCCCACCCCTCTTACAGGTGGTGACTACCTCTGGGAGCCCCTGCTTGGTGGTCCACACCACCTTGACCTCCCCCCAGGTGTTCATTGTGCCACACACCTTGGAATGCACCCGACCCCAGCTAAGGGTTTCCCTGGATGCTGACATGGACACACTACAGGCAGTGGCGCACGCGCTGCAAATAGAGGCAGGTGTGTGGCGTGGCAAACTCGATGTATGCCCATAGCAGGCCCCTCAAATTGCACCAATGGCAAGTCAACATGCACCTATCGCACCATTGCCCAGCCAAAGCGCACCAACAACAATTGCGCTACACCAGTCTTCAAGCGCACAGTCTTTGGCGCTGCATTTTGCCAGACTCGTATTTTGGCTGGTGCACTGAACCTTTAACCCAAAACCCTAAATCCACATTTCATCGAATTTTCTCGTTGGATTTAATGCTGAATTACAAAAAAATAATCCAGTCGAAAAAAAATTTAAAAGCTTTTACGCCCAAACCGTGGTGCAGTTGCTATGAGCGCGCATGGAGGCTGACACAAGCCCCCCCACACCCCCACACCCCTTGTCTATGGTCCTTGCCCACCCCCACACACACTCACGCACTCTTTGGCGCCATCCATGCAAGCTGCCATATGACTCTGGTATGTGATGCAGGACCGTGCGAGGCACCACCCACCGCAATCGACCAAGTAGAAGCCGCCTTTTGGCGCTGGGCTTACCCCACCCCCTTACAAAATGCAAGCCAACGAGCCCTCACCACCTGGCATCTGGAGGGCACAAATAGCCTGTGGATCCGGCACGCTGAAAACCCTAATGTGGTTGTGGCGGCGCTGCCGCCTGCCCTGGCAGCGGCACTGGAGGGGGGCCGGGGGGCTCCCCAGGGAGCATCGATAGTGTGGACCAAGGGACGGGTCATGGTGCGGTTTTTATTCTTATATTCGTTGCTTTGATGTGCAATTATTTCAATGGACTAGCTTGGTTTACATCATCATTTGCATCTGTGGAGTTTTGGTCGTGGCACCATGTATTGCGCATTTTGCGTGTTATGTCCGCCTTCTGTCCTTGTAAACCAAGGGGCGGGTCATGGTGCGGGCAGTATGTGGGGGGTCATTGGGTGTGTGATTGCAGTCACCACGGGTTGCTGTGTTGCTTCTGGTCTGTATTTCTCCTTTTTTACTGCAATGGAGCATGTGGGTGCACCAACCAGGGCAACATGGACTGCCAGATGAAGAAAACTAGGGCAAGAATTGGAGGGGGGAATTGCACGCCGATACATCTTTAATGCCCCTATTCCCCTACATGTGCAAACACAAACGCCACATCACCAGCAAGCTTTCCCAAAATAACCACTTGCCATTTTCCATACCATCCCCACAGGCTGGGACAGAGCTGACACGCGATTTTGCACCCGGGGCCCGCACCCTCCCCCGTGCGGTGCGCCTGCTCCACCACCACAGCCGCCACACCCACCGCTGGGCGAAGGGGGGTGAGCTGCAGGGGCTGGTGGCGGGGGTGGAGGGGGCGATGGCTGGTGCGCAGCCGCCGGGGGTGGGGGCGGGAGCTGTGGCGAGGGGGAGGGGGGACTCGAGAGGGGCGCCGCAGGTGGGGTGGCATCCTGGCATAGGGTAATTGAATGCCTTGTGTGAACGTGCCATAGGGGAATTCTGATGGAATGTGCAACCCTGTTCTAGGTTGATAAGGAATGTGCAACCCCCGTCATAAGGCAATCCGACTATACAATGCACTTGATGATTACATCTCCCCGGTGCAGGCGCCCTCCAGCAAACACCCCCTTAGGGTGTTTTGCACCTACCCCAAAATCCTTGCAAACCTCAGCCTGCAAGGGCTGGAACCCACCCGAGAGGCCTCCAAGGCAGATATCCTCGTCCTCCCCACCCCGATCCGCGGCTTCCATTCCCTCCCTGACCACCAATTGGTGAACCAGTTTCCCTACGAGGGGTGTATAATACGCAAGGATCTGCTCCCCCAGACGCTGCGCAGCTATTGGTCGAGCAGGCGAGGGGGGGAGGAGGGGGGGACTGGGGAGGGGAGCGAGGGGGGTCCCTCCCCTTTAGCGGCATCCTGGTACCCCCCTTGGTTCCCGGCAGCGTATGACTTGAGGACAGAGGTCCAGTTCTTCCTGCAGGACTACAAGCGGGTGAGGTGCATTTAAATTTAAAACCACGATTACGATAATAATTGCGATCCCGATCCCCAGGAAAACTAAAGTCACATTACAACAAAATAACGAAAGGCATTCCAGCCGTCATCGGGTGAGGTGCGATTTAAACCACAATATCAAGGATTACAATCCCTACTCCAAATCACAGTTACCAGCGCACCCCATGTTTCCTGCACCATACGAGCAGGTGAAGTTTTTCAAAAATGTACCAAACAAATGCTGAAAACAAAAGAATCCCCACTCACTGCAACCCACATCCCCACAGCGCCATGAGCAAGGGGAGGACACACACTGGGTGGTGAAGGTGGCGGGGGGTCGCGCACCAGCGATTCCTTGGCCGTGCCCAGAATACATTTCCCGGTTGTGGCAGGACTGTTAGGCTGAATACAACCCACAAGTAAGCATATCCATTCAAAACGCTCTGCTTACAGCCAACCTTACACCCTTACAACTTCTGCAGCGCCAGCAGCAAGGGGAGGACAACCATTGGGTGGTGAAGCTGGCGGGGGGGTCGCGCACCAGCGACGCATGCCTCACCGACTCTGCAGACGTGGTGGTGAAATACTCGGAGGCGTACGGGGGGGACAGGGTGGCGCAGGCCTACGTCCACCCCCCTGTGCTCTGCCAGGGGAGGAAATTTGACCTGCGGGTGTATCTGCTGGTGGGTGATGTTTGCCATTGCTCTGTAGCTATGATTTTGCCCTGGTCCTCAGGCTTTGGTGTAGAGTCCTATAGGGCATTGGCCAGGGTTTACAGCAGGTGGGGTGGTGAGATACTTGGAGGCGTGCGCAGTGCTGTGCCAGGGCAGGAAGTGTGACCTGTGGGTGTATCTGCTGGTATGCAACGGTGCTGCTTAGGGTCTTCCTAGGGTTAGGTCGCAGCCATGCATCTGCACCTTGAGGGGGCAGTTTGGAATATGAGGAAAGGGCACTGCACCATGGCGAGACGTTGGCACCAACGCATATCTGCCATCAAAGCAATTATGGCGATATTTAACGATGGCCGCTTTGGTGTCAAAACCTAATGTAGGGTTTAAGCAGCACCATGCAGGGCTTTGTCACGCAAACATCCCAATTTGTTTCCAGTTTTCCATTTTTTCAAGTGTACTGCTTTTCCTCCCTGTACACCTTGCTCTGCCCCACCTGTGTAGGGTTTAGGGTTTCAGGGCTTCCACTTAGGGTTTCCCTCCCCACTTCCAGGTGCGCAGCTTCTCCCCCATGGATGCGTACCTGTACCCCAACTATTACGCGCGCCTGGCCAACAAGCCCTACGGCCTGACACCTGGCAGCCTCACAGACTATGAGCAGCACTTCACGGTGGCGTGTTATGCGGAGGAGCTGGAGGGCACGCAGGTAAACCCTAGGATGGCTTGGGCAGGGTTTGGTGTGCAGATTCTGTTGTGTTACAGTAGTCACAGGGATTGCGCTAGAACGAGGAAAGAACAAAAGGGAACGCAACAAGGAAAAATTGGGGCCCATTGGCTTGCACCAGAGCACAACTTGCATGTCCATACCTAGAGAACCTCGACCAGCCCTGTAGATTTTCTCCCGCTTATAAAAAAAACCCCATTGTTCCCCCTCGGGTCCCCAGAGCAGACTGGCGCACAACATGCACAGCACGGGTGCTGTTGCAACGACAAGATTAAACAAGATTTGGAAACACCAGCTTTCCAGGGTTTATTTCACTGGCTACCGCTATGGTTCAGCGCTTCGCAGCCTTCAAAAATACGTAGAGATTTCACCCGTTTTACAACCCTTGATTATCCCCTCCTTCAGGTCATGGTGCCCAAAGCTGACATGGCAGATGACCTGGCACAGCAAGGGGTGGTATTACAAGACTTGGACAATGCACTGGCCAGCATGGCAGCCCAGCTGGTGGCGGCAGCAGCACCCCAGGTAAGGTTTTTAGAGGTTAGCGCATATTGTGGTTTGCGTTTTCCTTAGGCAGGTGGTTGGTGATTACAACCAGCAATCAGGATCATCCATTTTGTGGGAACGTGAGGTGTGTCTCAGGGATGACAGTATCCATATGCCTGCTGGTTGTGGTTGTTTTTGTTTTGCAAGCCTTCTCTTCCGAGAAGGGAAAAGGCGCACAGACCCTATGAACCTGTGCAATTTGTTTATTGCTTGTGGTTCCCTACCCCCAAGCCAAATAATGGAAGCTCTTCAAATGTAAATTGCGACTGCCGATGGTGGCGGGAAATGCCTTGTGCCGTAACGTAACGATAATAATAATTATTCGCGTTGCAATTGCGCCACCTAGATCTCCCTCGTGAATGTGGCTTTCATTTGCCCCCCCTTCCCGCATTACCAACACTTCCCACCATTTTGCAGATTGGCAGCTGGCCACGCCATCTACGGCATACTGGGAATGTCTTTTTATTTGCATGTTTTTTCTTCTGAAGCCGTAATGAATGTATCCGCATCAAAATTGCACCATCTATATCTCCCTCGCCAATGTGGCTGTCATGCCCCTTCCAAAAAGGGGGGGGGGGGGTATATTCTATCATCTTATAAATACCAACATCCTCCTCCATTTTGCAGGTCGGCAGCTGGCCCCGCAGCCGCGCCATCTACGGCATGGATGTCATGATCAAGAAAATCGAGGAGGGGGGGCCCAAATGCCCTGATTTGGTCCCCTTGCAGCTCCTGGAGGTCAATTTCTGCCCCGACCTCACCAATGTGCAGCGGTTCTTTCCCTCTGCGATTGATGATATGATGGCAACCTTGTACCTGGGGAAGGAGCGGATCCCGGGGGTCATGATCCCACTGGCCCCGCTGGTGGAGGGAGAGTGAGGTGGGGGTGAGCGAGGGGGAGGATAGATATAGAAATAAGAACCGTTGGTCATGGTATGCGAGTGCAAATGAACGGGAGAGGACAAACAGGCAAACAGGCGAAGCAAGGGAGCATAAAACTGCAGCTTGAGCCCAACTCTAAATATAATGGATTGGATAAACGCTCAAGGACGATGCCTTTTGCTTTTACTGGACAACGTTGTTAAGGTTTGCTCGGGCTAAAATCCTCTTGGACGCCCCCCTCCCCCGCAAATGCTAGCCACCATAGGCTAATCTCGCCATTTAGCGACAACCAGGCGTAATGTTGCCGCGTTTAGGTCTTTTTATAGGCTACGTTGCTTCTTTATTTACCCGGCCACCATGGCATACAATAAACTGGTGCATGGCATCAAAACCTGCTGTTAATTGTGACTGAAATCTGATGGCGGTTTGGAACGCCTTTTGTTTGTTTGTTTGTTTGTGACTGAAATCCAACACATTATTGGGCTGATGTTGGAGGTGGGAAGAAGCCTTGCATGATAGAGTTCATTGGTTGCCTTTCATGATAAAGCTCATTGGTTACAGATACTGCGCATGCGTGTAACAATTTAACCAGTCGCATGCATGCAAGGTGTGTGGGTGGTGGCACCGCCGCCTGTGACGCAGCATCGAGGGAGGGGAACCAGTCTAGATATGGCACATGGAAACAAAACAACCTAAACAATTTGACGCGACGCCCTAGGACGGTGCAGATCCGCTGCAAAGCGTAATAACAAGACTCTAACAACGGAAATCGTGACGCAAACAAACTACTGTTAAGCAGCACGCAAAACATCACAAAAACTGGCAACACGACAACATGTAAATCAGCACCATGGGATGTTACGTTCCTACTCCCTTTGAAGGGGAATGGTGCATTCAAGCTCAAAAACGGTAAGTGCTTTTGCCCAGCGGATGGCAGTGGAATGTGATGGCGTGGGTGAAGGGCAAAAAAGCAGGTGCGCAGTGTTGTGCCAAGTGCTGCCAACGTAAAGCAAATAAAGGCTGCATTTCACACGTCCGGCTGGCCAAACACCCATACCCACCTTGCATGTACTACTGGTAATTGTAATTCTTTACTCCACGATGAAGCAAACTTGCAAAATAATCTAACTGGATACGATTGATCAGTTGCACAGAAACTATGAGTGCCACAGGAACAGCTGCTTGCACTGAAGAATGTGTTACAACACCAGTCACATTGATCATTACCAACCTCAAATGCATTAGTCGTCCCATATAATATACATTATAAAAATGACATAGACTGACATGTCATTGCACTCGAGTAGGTGGACAGATATTGGTTGCGTGTAGTGCTAGCCAATGCCACGCCCAAACTCTAGCATAGGAAACAACATCAAAAGTGCACAGGTTGAGTAAAGCGATAAAAGAAATTGAGGGAAAAAGACTTGTTCCAAAATGATTGCGTGTTGGCAGGCTGGCAAGGTCACGGTGCACATTGTTTTTGGTGGGTCTGGCAGTGGTAGACTGCCACTGTGGGGTGCGCGCACGTGCGCCATCAAAAACCCTAGGCTAGGGTTGGCGACTGGTGTGGTGCTCCGGGGTTTTAACCCAGGATCTTCTTTGCATCGGCGTAGTAGGTGTCAAACAGGCTTTCGGGGGCGTTGTCCTGCGCAAGTGAAAAATAGGGTTATGGCTAGGGTATCGATAAGAGTACCAAAACATTGATGATCAGGAGGAGTTGGATAGATCCAGCCATGGCAGTGGTACATGTGGACCCACTACCATATGTATGTGAGGTAAACAGTGACTACATTGGGATGCAAGATTTACAACAGTTCTCTTAAGAAGCAGCACTGTGCTCTGAAGGTAAATTGCATGCATGACAATCTTTCAGGTATGACATGATTCTAGAATCTGATTCAAACATCTGCAAGTCCAATGGATGCCACCCGCTACCCACACGCAATGGCCCCTTGAGCCCAGACAGCAGCAGCACACACAATAGGTTCACAGTAACCCTCGGCACGATTTAGGGTATTGCCACTCACCAGTCCCTTGAGCCCCGATGGCAGCAGCACGCCATCGATCACATGAATGATGGCATTGCATGCAAGAACATCGGCGGTGGTGACTGTGCCGCTGGTGCCGCCGGTTGCCTTTATGACGATGTCGGTGCTCTTGGATGGCACGTGGTTGTCAAAGCTGTAGGTGGTCGAGTAGTCCACCTGGGGGCAACAGGGTGTAGGGTTAACCAATTGGTGGCATGGGGAAACCTGGTTGTGGGTAATCTGGGGATGGCAATGCTGGGATTTTGCAGGGCACTTGGATATCCTCCTAATGGTAGGGCAGTTTGGAAGAATAGAGCTCAGTTCCTATGCATCCTGAAGCATGGACTCCAAACTGATGGATGGATTGCATAGGGGTAGGTGCACACCAGCAGGAAGCAAATGATATTTAAACAAATGAATCAACACTCACCAGCAGGAATTGCTTGCCTCCCAGCAGTGTGGGCAGGCTGGTGTCAGTGCCTGGCAGGTTGACCAGATCCTGAGAAGTGTAGGCGGTCCCGGGGACAACGTGGTACTTGAGGACCTGTAGGAGTGGGAGGCGGGGATCAAAAAAGTGGTAGAACTGAGCAGGACATGAGAGGTGTAGCAACTCAACGTATGCTGGGTTTGGCATCAACACCCATCTACCTAGGACTCAGGACTGTCCAACACCCTAAACCCTAAACCGGTTAGCCATAAAACCCTGACCTGAAACCCTTCCCTTTGTGTGCAGGGCTTTGTTGCTGAGCAGGTTGGACGCAGAGATCTCAAGGCGACCCTAAACCATGAAATCCTAACCCTGAACCCTTACCTTTGTGAGCAGATCCTTGTTGCTGAGCAGATCGGATGCAGAGATCTGGAGGGTCTTGAGCAGGTCAGCAAATGCGGCGTCGGTGGGGGCGAAGATGGTGGCCACCAGGGTGGGATCGTTGAGGGCTGCAAAGATTGCGGGGTCTGCTGCCTGCGGGAGGGGGAAAAGGGGAAGATGAGTGAGTGGGGTTAGGGTTATGGTTGGAATTAGGGTTAGGATTGGGTTTAGGGTATTAGGGTTCTATAGCTGCATGGCACCACCGCGTGTTTGCAGTAAGGTTAATGGGCAGGGTAAGCGCGTGCAGGGTTAGCTACGCACCGCCACAGATGTCAACAGTGAAGTATGGGGTTGGGGTTTGGGGTTAGGGTTAGCTACGCACTGGCAAGTGGGGATTAGGGTTTGATTTTGTGTTTTGGGTTACCGTAGCTTTGCATTAGCATGTGGGGGACAAGGGTCCAGGCTTCGGGTTTTCTCCGCACCGCCACAGCCGTCAGCAGCGTTGTGAAGTTGGGGGTCGTTGAAATAATGGCCGCCGCTGTCTGGCAAGTGACCACCACAGCCGATGTGTCCACTGGCTGGGACACAGGCACAACCACAGTGGAGGTCACTGTTTCAGCTGGCTTGGTAACAACAACCACGGTAGGGCCTGTGGAGGGTGCTGGGGCCAGGGCAATGAGGGTGGCTGCGGGTGCCAAGGCGGTGCGGACGAGGGCGGTGGCGGTGGTGGGGGTGCCTGCCTTGATGGGGACCTGGAGCAGGGTGCGGCCTGTGGGGGGAGGAGGGGGTGGCGGTTAGCGGTGGGGGTGTGGGGGTTGGGGAGTGGCGAAGGGTGTGCAGGAGGCAATGATCTATGCACACATGGTGGATGCACACATGCGTGCAAATGTATATTCAATGTTACAGTGTGCTCTGCGCTGCAGCGGCTGGTCCCATGGGCAGAGATAATCGATGCTTGTACAGAAGTGCCACTATGGCAGCAAGGATGACTGCCCAATAAAACCTAGGTCATGTGCACATGGCTGGACAAAGAATATGCTAGCTGTGAAGGCCAATTAGCAATGCTCAGTTTCTCTGTCTTCTTTCCTTGTTAACAACATTATTAATGCATGGGTGCAGAAGAGCCTGGTAGCTAGAAATGGGATTTTATAAGATTAGTCAATATTTCTGCTGAATTGCTGGTCAAAGCTAAGCCTTACCGTATGCTCGCGAGGCACACAGGCCCAGCAGCAGAACCAGCAGCATGGAGGCTCGTTGGCGTGCCATGGTGAACCCTTGAAGGTCAGTGACGACGGGGCACAGACTGTGTATGATATGACAGCAGGCGTGCACTGGGCGTTGCAATTGCAAACGGTGAGTGATTGCGCTCGAAGCAGTTTGTGAATTGTGCCGGCCCAAGTTGCGCGTTTTATAGTTGCACGTTGCTGTTCCTGCAGTCGTGCAACGAGTTGCTTTCACTTGCCAGTCGAGCTCAGTGCTTGGTATCCTTCTGTGTGCATGCCACATCTTTGTCGCTGCTACAGAAAGGGCCTTCCGGATTTTCTGTGTGAAGACATCCAAACATTGGGCATAGGATCGTTCACATGACCACATGCGTTGTGGTCGTGTAACCAGCGATCCTCTTGAAAAGTTTCTGATGAAGGCAGGCCTGGCTCCGGTGCAGCTGAGTCAGAGGTGAAAATGGAAATTGTCACACACAACAATGTACAAGGTGGGCACCAAACGCATGTGTAAAATGTGTTTTCCTCAGGAAGTATGATACGTTCACCAATAAGAAGGAAGTAATTGTGTGCGACACCGTGTGATAGTCCCCTGTCCCTCGGGACCACAATGAGCACACATGGACGTGATTGCAACGATTTTACGACCCCACGACCTTGCACCCGAGTTGACAATGTATGCTCTCGTAAGCTAGGCTAGGGGGTTGATTTCAACGGACGTCGTGAAAACCCCTAGAATTGCTTCCCCTGCCAGCTTGCAACTATTACACTGATCGCTGGGCTCGTGGTTGCGCACACCTAGGCACCCGCCCGTGCGCCCCAGGCCAGCTTGCAACCTCGCCAACAACGCTTTCAGCTAGTAGGACAAGGTACCAGCCGTCTTTTTTACTGCGTGCCACTTCTTGTGGAGGTTTATATACGCACAAATCGTCAGTAGTGACCATTTGTTTGCCTGCTGTAGCTGCAGGCGACTTTAAAGAGGTGCAAGGTGCCCAGCTACAAGGGGCTGGCGCTGCACAGCTAACCTAGCTAGGCAACTGTTAACATTACAAACACAAGCCTAAGGCTTGCTGTCAACAGCACTTGCAATGGAGCACAAGGTGGCATTCACTCAGTACTAGTCGTGGGGACGCCGTCAGAACTCTCAAGCGTAAAGACTGACGTCACTGCCGTTGTCATCGTCACTGACTGACGACGCTTTGAAGGCTTGAAGGCTGCATCTACGAGGGACTAGACGTCAGGGCCCTGAGAGGTACGTCCTTCGACCATGCATGTTCTGCAAGGATTATCGTAGTCATTTTCCCTGTAGAGCTTTGCACATGGGATTTACTAAAGGTGAACCTCCTGCTGTACCTTATGTACCTTTCAAAAGGCTCGGCAGTCGGGGACAGCTGGGGAATAAATGATTGCACTCCAGTCTACCCCAGCATATGGTAGGGGAAACAGTGGACAGAAGGGCAATGCCCTTTTCTTCGCTCAATTCTCTAAGAGGAAGACTTCCTTAACCAACGCGCCTGTTCAAGGACAGGCTGCGTAGATATTTATTTATTTATTCTACCCCAGCATTTTGGCTTGTTATGAACAAAGGTTGTCGCCTAAATGATTAACCAGCTACCGCATGACAATGCCCATGTCCATAGGACGTTCCTGCTCCGAGCACGCATCTAATGGCATCTAAAAGTGTTTGCTTGAAACCACTGCACGCATGATGAAGGATTTGCAAGCCTGTTGATACTAATGCTGATGCTGATGCTGATACCAGATCACGCAATTTAAAATGAGTTATTATACATTATGAGGCATCCAACCGCAACTTGGTGCCATGCCACTGGTTCAGCAGGGTTGCAAGCCACTCCACAGACGGTTTGCCACTATTTCACTCTTTCATGTACAATGCACTGCATTGCATGTCAACACAGTAGCATCCCCATCCCGCTATCACAAACCCTAAACCCTAACAAAAATCTTGCTGCAGCAGGCGCCAGCGGACAGTCTACAATGGCGGAGTCCATTCCGCTGCAGCACGCCCTCTCCCAAACCCTAAAGAAAACCAGCAAGGGTGTGTGGGTGCGCATGGTGTGCTACGCGCTCTATGTGGCGGTGGGGTTGGGGCTGGTGATGCTGGGCATGAGCATCTCCAAGGGGATTAAGGGTGTGGATGGTGCGGAGGTGGTGCAAACTGTGGTGCCCTCAAGGGATAGGATGTTGTTGGATGGAGCTGCTGGGCTTGATCAGCAGATCGAGGCACAGATGAAACAGCTCGAGGTAGGTGGATCAGCTCATGCCTGTCTTGCAATACGGTACAGTTGATAAACGACAAAAATTAGTTTGTGAATCACTACCCTGCGCAGGTGCCTTGCAATGCTTTCTTGCCTGCATGCCTTGCAACGCAGTGATTAGTGATCTAATTTGCAGTTCTGCCGGCAGTGATAATCATACAAGGCTTGTACTGGGTTGCCAAATGGCAGGGATTATCACTCGTTGCAGGCCTGCCGGCATCCATGTGCTGGCTTTTGTTGGCTGCCAACAGCCCAACGACTGTTTCTCATACAGGCATTGAAGGCCATACTTGCGTTGAGAATGTGTACATTAAAGTAAAGAACTGTTCATATGGTTTTGTATATGACCTGCCCATTTTCAATGCAGGCGCTGAAGGCCATGCAGGCTTCCTCCCTCCCCTCTTTCACCACCAACACTGCAGTCCCGGAAACGATACCCACACTCCAACAGCCCCTGCAAACCCTGTCAGCGGCTGCCATCCAACCACAGGCTGCCTCGAGTGCCATCAAGGTCCAACAGCCAATGGTGAGTGCTGCTCACACTATCCGCTCCTTGCATCTCCATCCCAGAAGTGGCCTCCCTTGCTCCTTTATCCAAAATCACCATTTTGCACGTGACCCGCCAACTTCCACCTTATGATAGCCTGTTGCCAACATATAGTATGCTCCGCATTCCACAGGCAGCTACCCACCCCGTCTGGCTTCCCTTTGCCTCTGGATTTAATTTCCATTTTGCATGAAATTCCTCAACAATCTGGCTAGCCAGGGAGGGGCATTATAGCCAGCGCTGGTAAAATGTAATGTGATCCCTATATGCAGGTCGCCACTTCTGCTCCCTGCGTGTGCCCTCCCCAGGACTCCAGCTGCAACAAGGCGGTGCCAACACTAGCCTCCTCATTTGGATCAAATGACCTCCCTGGGCTGAACATGGCAGCACCCCAGCAGGGGCCCAAGTGAGTGGGTTGGGATCGGGTTGGATCAATGTGCCATCTGCATGTCATTGGATTAATCAATATTGGATGAAATTGAGACATGTTTTCACAAGTGAACGGGTTGTGAAGGGCTGGATCACTGTACAGCACGTGCACTCTGCTTGTGGTTTGGTGCATCCAGTGTTATTTGGCCATTCAAGTGGTATGGTTGGATCACTAGTGTTCACCTCCCCGCCCCTCCCTTCCCACAGCACTTGGATGTACTTCCCGGCGATGGCGTACAAAGTCCACAATGCTCATATCCCTTCCCCTTCTGCAGCATCTGGATTTACTCTCTGGTGGCTTGTGACTATGCTGGTGAGGACCTGCTGCCTCACTACATTGAGCACTACATGTCCATCGGCGTGCCTCCGGAGCGCTTCATGTTCATCCTCAACCACAACCCAGACAAGCACCCAATCACTGGCCTCAGGAACGTGCTCCAGATCGTTCACAAGTACAACATCTACTACAGGTATGTGCACCAAACCCTAAACCCTAAACCCTAAACCCTACAACATCTTCTACAGATATGTGCACCCTGACCCTGACCCCTACATGTGCTGAGATTAAACATAAATATGTACAACATCTACTGCAGGTATGGGTACCTTGACCCCTAAATGTGCTGAGAGCAACCACAAATATGTACAGCATCCACTACAGCTGGACAAAAAGTATATATAATTTCTCCAGTGCCACCCGAAATGAAAACCCTGATATCCACCCTTCAACCCTTGACCTCTTACCTCCACCCTTGGAAAAACCCTTGCGCAGGGTTTGGCTGGGCCAGTACCGCACCCTCACCTTCACCCTTGAAACCCTTGCGTAGGGTTTGGCTGGGCCAGTACT
The DNA here is from genome assembly GCA_032358255.1 of Heterotrichella gracilis. Taxonomy (NCBI): domain Eukaryota; class Xanthophyceae; order Tribonematales; family Xanthonemataceae; genus Heterotrichella; species Heterotrichella gracilis. The sequence continues at coordinate 79,511 of JAULBX010010325.1, read as the reverse complement.
CCTTGGAACGCCACCTCTAGTGGAGACCCTAACCTCGGCCCTTGAAATCCTTGCACAGGGTACTGATGTGCCAGTCCGCACCCTCACCTCCACCCTTGAAACCCTTGCGCAGGGTTTGGCTGGGCCAGTACTCCTTGGAACGCCACCTCAAGTGGAGACCCTAACCTCCGTCCTTGAAACCCTTGCGCAGGGTACTGCTGTGCCAGTACCGCACCCTCACCTCCACCCTTGAAACCCTTGCGCAGGGTTTGGCTGGGCCAGTACTCCTCGGAGCGCCACCTGAAATGGAAGCTGACGCTGTTCAACCACGTGGTTCGGGACCCCCAGGACTGGATCATCATTGCAGACAGTGACGAGTTCCACACCTACCCCGCACCCACCATCCAGGAGTTTCTGGCGCAGGCAGATGCGGAGGGGGCTACTTGGGTCAGGGGGATATTGGAGGACAGGTGAGGAATGATATGGGGAATCACGAGTATTAACAACACATCCATGGTGTGCCGATGCAGGTGTGCACACAAATTGACACGGCTCCCTAGATGTGGTATGTTTGTCAAATTGGTGCCAGCTCCCCCTGAACTGTGCGTGTCTAAAGCACCCTAACCTTGAAACCCTTGCGCAGGGTTGCCGATGATGGCAAGCTGGCCAAGATCAGCACTGCCGCATCCATTTGGGACCAGTTTCCACTGCGCTGTCGCATCGTCAAGAAGCTGTATGGTGGGAAGAGAAAGAAGGCAGCTGCGTTCAAGGCATTCCTCAGATCCAACCAGGTGAGAAGGGCTATTGAACGTACCTGCGTTAAGTGCGGATTTTTGCATTTATAATGCTGCGAAATAATTAAACAAATATGGCGGAAGCGGGTGAAGGCTGCTGCGTTCATGGCTTTCCTGAGATCCAACCAGGTGACGAGGGCTGCCGGACGCCCCCCAGGATTTAGTGCAGAACACTTAAAATGCTGCAATTAATTAAAAAAACATAGTGGGACGAGGATGAAGGTTGCTGCGTTCAAGGCATTCCTCAGATCCAACCAGGTGGGGGATACCTTGAAATTGTATTTATTTGCCAGTTTGATGGATGATCCAAAGTGACCATTGTAAAAACGTTCTTTGCGGAGCAACAGCAACATTGTGGAGCCTGATTTGGCTGCCACTCTGATCAGTGATCTGCCGATTCAGCTATTATTTCCCAAACTGATCAATGTAACCAAATGCTTTGCAGGGCAACCACAAGATTGTGGAGCCTGATGTGGCTGCCACCTACTACGCTGGGTCAAAGGCAGGGGAGAAGAGTATCAGGGGAGGGTTTTTCGGCTCCGAGGACCTCTACCCCCTCACACCCTATGCGGCCTACCCAGACAGGTGCGCTTGATCATAAACCCTATCATAGGGTTTTGCAAACCCTTCAATCACAGTAGGATTCTCTGATTCCAAGGATTATACACCCTCACACCTGCCCGGCCCAGTCAGAGAGATGCTTGCAAGTGTGCCAATGTGTTGAGGCCACGCCCCTGCAACCCTATGATAGGGTTTTGCAAACTGTCAACCACAGTGGGGAATTCTTAGCGGACAAGCAATGAACCCTTTATGCTACCCTTCAGGCAATCCCGAATAATTCCAGAAGTTCAAAACCCTTCTCCCCCTCCAGGTACAACTACAAGAACGCCACCGGCAGCCCCCAGGGCAAATGGCAGACCAAGATGTTCAGCAAGCCCTTCAGCATCAACCACTTCAAGTGGCACTCGGGTGTGCTTGTCAACATGCAGGACAGGGTGGAGTACTACAAGGGAGACCTGGACAAGGGGGGGCAGCCAAGGTGGGGGTTTAGAGGGAGAAAGGGCACTGCCCTATGCTATCCTGTGTGGTGGTGGTGGTGGTGGTGGTGGCACTCTGGTGTGCTTGTCAAAATGCAGGACAGGGTGGAGTACTACAAGGGGGACCTGGACAAGGGGGGGCAGCCAAGGTGGGGTATGTGGCTGGGATGAAGGGGTATTATCCTGTTCTCTTCTGTAGTTTCACTTGCATGAACCCTTCCTTTCTGCGACCTCTGTAATGCGGGCCATCCTCTCATATGACACATTGTATTGAACTCCTCCCCTATTCACATGAAAACAACTGTATTAAGATATTTCCCTTTGCCCCCCAGATACGAGCACTGGCAGGAGGTTGACAAGGCATGATATGTATTACAAGGACTTCTAAAATTCCAAAAAAGATAACATTTCACATTTCCATATTATATCTATAACGTCTCCCCCCTTCTTTTTTTCCCAGGTACGAGCACTGGCAGGAGGCCGACAAGGCATACAGGCACTTCAAGGAGAACGGCGGCATCGCCCTGGGGGACATGAGCTGCACGCGCATGAAGGGGGTGGTGCCAGTGGAAGGGCGCTAGGAAAACCCTACACAAGGGTTTTGTGAACTATCTTGAGGGATGTGAACTGCATGCGTGGCCCACCTGCAGGGAGGTCCGGAGGCAAATTCGCCTGAGTGGCACTAGGCTCCCTGGATTAAACCCTGCTCTAGGGTGGTGGGATCCAGCATGGGGCGGCAGTATGCAGTTCTGAAAGGAGCAATACGTTTTCTAGACCGCGCATAGTTGATGGTTTGCGTTAGAAATGATACGAGGTGGCTACTTGCGTTGGATCCAATCTGGTACCTGGGGATTTGATTGAATCCGTTCATGACGATGGTCCATCCAGGATCCAATTGCCAATCAATATCTTGCAATGATGCCTTCTTTGCAGTTGCCACCCAGGATATTGTAGTGCACCACTAACTGGTGCGCAATGGTGTTTTATTCAACAGGTTGGGTAGACTCTGAGGTGTAGTTGTCAGTACTTGTGTAGCCCAGTAGCACTAAAAATTGAATCATTCAATTTTTATCCATATTTTTTCTTTTAAGTCACTAGGATCGGATCATCAACGGTTGGGGCCATCATGGCCTGGCAGTGGCGCCATCTCGCATGTGGGCCACCACCACGGTGCCATGCACGTGTCATAAGGCAGAGGATTGACTGCGTGCCTTCTGCATGATGTGGCAAATTTGATTGTGCATATGTAGAATGTTTTTCAGTGCCACTTGGCAAAATGTGCCACATGCAGTACATCGGGGCCCCAATGACTGAAATGTGCAAGATTGGTAGCGTTTGTTGAGCACAAAAGGCAATAAGCCGATGACGGCTGGGAATGCCTTTTGTTTGTTTGTTTGTTTGTTAAGTACACCAACATGCTCACTTGGGGGTGGATTGTGGAGTTATGTCCTTAAATTTTCCAGCTAATTGTGGATGGAAATAATCTTTTTTTAATATAAGTAGGGAGAACAGCGCCGCACCGTGCAGTTGGTCATGGTGACCGTAACCCCAAGGGACCTTGGGTAATCATGATGCGTATGTCAATGTAAGGCTTGCCTAAGGCAGCCTGCTGTACATGCAGTGTGTCACCAATTGTGGTGTCACAGTACTGGTCGACATGTTTCAAAAAAGCTGATGGATCAGCACCATGGCGCCAATACCGGTGCTTGCCAATGGCTTTGTCTTTCAAACTTCAATTGACTTGGCAGAATTTGCTTTTCAAATTCAAATCCGAATCAGTTATAATTAGCGACAGTTATAATTAGCGAGAAATGAATGTCCCAATTGTGGGCCTTTCAGGGCACACAGCAAAAGCGTTATTGTAACAACAGTTGAAGCAGCCGTCATCGGCCCCAACAATAACGCTTTCCCAGGGAATGGGTCTGTGCTTGTGTTGTTTTTGTTAAATGTAATTTCTCTCAAGTTGTAATTGTTACCGATTAAACTTGACAGGTAACAATATAAAGGACAATGCTCCAAGGACTAAATGCCACCTTAAAAGTATGGCTGCCACAACTACCGTGACGGCCCACCTGATCATCATGCATGCGCAGAAAGCACTTAGTGATCTAATCAGGTGAACGCACACATTCAAATTCAAAAGCTGGGCCGTAATGAACCATAATGAACCGTTCGCGCCTTGTGGACCACCTGATTGAATCGGTCTGGATGAAGGGGGTGAGGGTACGTGACTCATACATGGCGGCGAATGGAAACATGGACGTCCACGTTAAACGCTTTTAACACCTCAAAACCATGAACGCAACATGAAATTTTGAATAATCCTAGTGCAGGCCAGCCGCTGGCCTGTTGCCTACTGCATACATTGACGATGTGGACTCTAAACTCTGCTTGTATGAATGGACGACGTGTGTTGAACCTTGAACCTCGACCTAAACCCTACTAAACCCTTGACCCTGCCCCCTATTCGCACGCATGGGCAATTGACAGCAGTGAAATCATGCAACACACACACATCTGTTCACAAATCCCAATCCCACATGGGAAGGTCCCCAAACAAAGCGCACACAGGACTTCCATGCTTGACAAATCAGAAAACAGTTCAACACAACGCTTTCAAATGTTTTTCATCCCTACTTGCCAATCCCCATGTGCCCTGCAAACTCTAAACGTGGCAGTTTGTGCAACACACTTTATTTCCGAACGTCACCCACTGGCGACAAATCCCCAACAATGCCCCAGGTGTACTTGTCTGTCCTCAACCTGACCCAACATACTCCCCAATCAATCCCATTGCCCAGAATTTGTTTTTGTCGTTTCCGTTCCAATACTTCATCCGTATATGGTATCATCTCCACATTACCCCCTCCCTGACCCCTTTTCACCCCATTTCGCCTCCCATGCACACCGGTGGAGGCATAACCCGATGCCAGGGTTTTCCATCCTCGCTCCAACCCCTTGACACGTTAGGGTTTCCATCTTGGCCACGTTAGGGTTTCTACCCTGCCAGCACTGCCAGCGCTGCGCCACCACCCCCATCTCCTTGCTCCAACCCTACGTTAGGGTTTTCACCTTGCTCCAACCCTACATTAGGGTTTTCGCCTGCCAGCACCGCCAGCTGTGCCTCCACCGCATCGTCCTCCCAGGTGGGAAAGCTCTGTGAGTAGGAGCCAGAAACCCTAATGCACAACCCCGTCTGCTCAAACTTGTAGCTCAGCCTGGGCCCCAGGCCGCGAAGCAGGCGGTAGATCACCTACGCAAGGGTTAAGGGGCATGGTTAAGGCTTAGGATTTAGAGTTTGGAGGCGTGGTTGGGGGATACGAGCTATGGTTAGGGTTTAAGGGTGCAGCTAGGGATTTGGCAAGGAAACTCAAGTGGAGGCGTGGCGCAAGCGAGGTACAGGTGCCGTTGCAGTAGTAGCGATGGGAGAGCCCCAAGCAATGCAGCTATGGAGCAACGCAGCTATGCATGGGTTTGGATACTGGCTCACGCCGTCCCTGTAATCCCCATTTCCGTTCCATATGTATTGCATTCCAGCGTGGATGCATCGTAGGTGTTGCCGCGGCAATTGCATTTGGTTCCCCTCCCATACTGATTTTGCTGCTGTCTACACACGCCACACCCAAAACAATATTATGACGTACCATTTGATGAAGCCAAGCACTACCAAATACCATCACACCCACCTAGATCCCCCAGTCTGCTGTGCTGTTACTCTGGATACTCCACACGCACAAGTCACCCAGATGCCCTATTTCTACTTGATCTGTTCATTTTTCTAACCTGAATTTGACTTGCTCTAAACCTTTGGCTTGGGACTGCAATTTCACTGGCAGTGTACTGTGGTTCTGATATCGAAATATATATTTTGAAGCCTTCGTTTGCTGCGCACAAAGGCTACTTTGCTGCGCACAAAGGCTACTCCCTTACCTGCACCGATTGCAGCTCCCATTCCGCCATGCTGCTGGTCTCTGGGTACTTCCACAGGCTCAGATCCCCAAGGTACATTACCCCTTTCAATCAGGACTTGCATTTGCCACTTGACTAGTGCATGTGATTGTGACGGAGTTTGTAGTTTTGATCGACCATTGACTTCCATTTCTTCCCTTACCTGCACCGATTGCAGCTCCCATTCCGCCATGCTGTTGGTCTCGGGGTACTTCCACAGGCTCAGGTCCCCAAGGTGGGTGAGGGCAAGCAGGCCCCCCGCCCGCACATCCAGCTGCAGGCAGGGGTTGCCCTCCAAACGGAGCTGGGCCAAGTGGCGCATGCTGCAAAGGCGGGGTTGGCGAGGTCAGCACATGTGAATTGCTTTATGGCACAAAGTGGTGACCCTGGCGGGGAAAGGAGGCATCTTAGGCCAAGGCTTGCCCCCCCATGGTACAGGGTGTAAATAGTGCATGCGCCGGGAAAACACCCGTGGCACATCACATTCAGCAGCTGTGCGCGAAAATCCCCTCCCAGTTGCGGCTAAGTCAAGGGGCGCATGCTGCAAAGGGTGGGGTGTGGATGTGGGTGTAAATGCATGTGGATGGGATTGGCAAGAGCGTCGCGTAGGATTGCACCCCACAGATATTCAGAATAGCATGCACCTCCATTTTTCATGACATGCCCCCTTCTGACACCACCACCACCACCACCACCGTCGTCACCACCACCACCACCACCGCCACCCCCCACACCTGTAAACCACATCCGGCACCGACGCAAAGTCGTTGTAGGCCAGGACCAGGCGAGTCAGCCCCGTCACCACCATCACCCCTTTCGGCACCGCAATCTATGTGACCAACCCCTATCTGACGCCACCACCACCACCACCACCACCACCACCACCACCACCTCCTCCCCCCGCACGTGCACACCGCTAGGGCACTCTTTCACACCCTTTTCAGCATTCATATAATCATCCTTGATCTGACACCACCACCACCACCACCACCACCACCTCCTCCCGCACCTGTATACAACCTCCGGCACGGTTGCAAAGTTATTGTAGGCCAGGGCCAGGCGAGTCAGCCCCGTCAGCAGCGAGAAACCCTCAGGCAGGTGGCTGGAGGGTTTCAGGCTGCCGCTGAGCTCCAAAACCCTAAGCGAGGTTAATGCTGCGATTGCGGGCAGGCCGTCCCTCTCCATGTTGCAGCAGTTGAGGCGCAGGGAGGTAAGGTGGGTGAGGTGTGCGTAAGCAGAGGGGATGGACAGCTTGCGGAATTCGGCGGCCAGCTGGTCCTGAGGAGGGGACAAGGAGGGTTATGCGTGTTGGTGTGTTGGGTTGGTCTAGGGTTCCTTGGTGGGTCTGAGTGTCCGGGGTCATGAATTGCAGTTTCTTGTGTCATGTTGCACCAATTAAGATGCGCAGGGGATTTTCCCATGTGCGTGTGAATATTAACAGGGGATTACCTCTTTATTCAACCATGTGCAATCCATGTGGCACACCATCCCCCAAAAATCCATGCGCAATCCCAGGGACCAAAGCTGTGATGGCACCAACTTCAATTGTTGACCCCGCATGATATTCCACATCGAACCCCGTCCAAACCACCTTGTCATGTGCAACACGTACCATCCCAACCCCATCTCCATTCCAATATAAAAATGCAATATAACAAAGTGTAACACATAACTTCCCGGAATCCCAACCACCACATCCCCATCCCATCCCGTACCCACCCTGTATCGCACACGCACCGGCGGCACCACGTTGTTGTAGCTCAAGTCAACGCTGCGCAGCTGCGTCAGCAACCCCAGGGATGGAGGCAATCCCTGCAGGCTGTTCTCAGAAAGGTTCACGCTCGTGAGGCAGCGCAGGGAGGTCAGGCAGTCGGTGGCTTCCACCGTGTGTGCCCCCAGGCCGCAGCAGCGCAGGGTGAGGGATTCCAGGGAGGTGAGGGCGCCGATGGCGGTGGGGAAGGCGGGCTGGCGGCAGTTCTCGATTGCCAGCTGCTTCAGCCCCGTGAGGGCGGTGATCCAGGGGGGGAGCTCGAAGCGCAGGCCTGTGGGGAGGGGAACAGGGTGGGTGGGCGGGCTCAAAACGGCATAGTTGGTGGGTAGCAATACGCACTGGTGTCAATTGTGCAACATGGCGTGGGATGAGTATGCAGCATGATGTGGGTGCAATTCTCGATTGCCAGCTGTTCAAGCCCCCAGGGTGGTGATCCAGGGGGGCAACTCGAAGCGCAGGCCTGCGGGGAGGGGCACGGGGTGGGTAATGACGGCGGATGTGGCGTGCAGCGTGCGTGTGTGGCAATGCGCACTGCATGATGGGCGCAGTTTGACTGGCGGCATGGCCTGGTGGGTGATAGTGGGGCGGTGGCCAGGGTCGGGCTGGTGGTGTGTTGCCGGGCGTGCAGCATGCATGCGACCAAGCCCCTGCTGGACGTTCTGCGCTCTGTTAAGATGTTGCGTGGCGATGATGCAGCCAAATGTGCCAGCGGCAGCTTTGCATGGTGGTGCGGGATGATGTGGGCATGGGTTGGGCAATCGCCCAGCGCATTTGGCGCGATGTTGGTGCGCCGTTGGGCGCGGCACGCGACATGCATGTTGTGGGCATTGCTGGGTGTGCAGGGACATGCGGATGCGGATGCCGCGTGATGGTGCAGCATGATGCGGGCGCAGGCTTGCCTGCTGCCCAGCCACAAGGCATGAACTATGATGCGGCATGATGACATGGCACACCCGGTTGAAACCATGCATATCGCTACAGTGGAGAAAGTGGACATTGAAATTCCAATACACACCGTGCAAGCCCTTGAGGTTGGACAGCCTGAGGTGCGTGAGCGCGGTGAGGGTGCTCAGGGGCTGAGGCAGGTCACCCACCAGCTGACCCACAAAGGACAGCCTCAGGCGCCGCAGCTTGACAAGTGCTGAAAGACCCGCCACGTCAGCAGCCTGGGTGTGGCCCAGGCAGTCGGTGAGGTGCAGCGCGGTGAGCTGGGTGCGGGTGGTGAGGTGCGCGAAGAAGGGGGAGCGCAGGCGGCCTGGGGAGAGGGGAGGGAACGGCTGAGCGGGGGTTGCAAGAGGAGAGGTCTTTCTGCTTCAGTGGTATATTCACCGGTACAGGGGGTTACTGGTACTAAGGGTGATGTGGGGAGGGCTGCTGGTTGCGGCGCAAGAGAGAAGGGGGCTGCGCTGTGCGGCGAAGGGTTTTGGCGTGCCCCTGTGAGGGACTTGGTGGAGTAGTTTTGAAGGAATTGATACCAAAAGTAGGAGTAGCACTCTGCTTTTCTCCTATTCCTTGATATCATATGTGGAAACGTGGGGTTGTTTGTGGTCCAAGGTGAATGTGCAAGGGAAACCCTGCTGTTTTGTGCCACAAGCAAGGGGTTATAGTAGTCCCCCTAACATGGGCACTGCCACATTCACTGCATTGGTTTGCAGGCTATCAAGCCAATGATATAGGTATGCAAGCTCCGCACCCCGCTGTATGCTAAGCTTCTCCAGCTGCGGCCCGACTGAGGCTATCAGGTTGGAGTGGAACTTGGTCCCAGCCAGTTCTTCAAAACTGGGGAACTGGCAGTCCACAATCAGCTCCAGGATCCCCTTCCCGTGCCTCTGCACCCATGCTAGGACCTTGAGCGGGTCAATGCTGTCAGCTGGCTGCTGCTGGTTGGCGGGTGCCACGCCCATGTCCTGACTCAATCGCACGCTCTCCCATACCCGGTCTGACTGAGCACAGCTTGCCCAACGTTTGCACACCAGAGGGACGCTCCTCCGCCTGCAAAACACGAGAAAGGTGTTTTTTGAAGCCCTGTGCATACTCTGCCAGGAGAACCCAGGTTCAAGGATCCCTTTAGAATGTATGTATCTTGACTGCATAGTGCCATCGCCCGGGGAAGAAACGGATATACATGTGCAGGCCAGTGCTCCCGAGCACCGCACATTGACCAAGCAGATGACCAACTCAGCCATCTCTGACTTATATTAGGGGCTTACAAGTTGGCCCATAAAATGCGCCGAGGTCCACCGTCTTGGGCGCCGTTTTTGCATGGGTTGTAGGTACCAGTTGGGCATTGATGGTGCCCACCGCTCGCCCCACCCACCTCGTATGGAATTCCACCTTTGACAGTATTAGGGAAAGGACGTCGTCGGGTAACGCCTGCAAACTCTGCAAAGCCTCCAACGCCTCCTCCTCGTCATCGCCCATCTCATCGGCTTCGCCCCCAGGCTCGGCCATGGCCCACCACCACTCGACACAGAGGAAGCTCCAGACGCACGGGTTACACCAACAACAGCTACCGGGCAGTGACAGGGGGATCAGGAGGCGGTGTTTTGGATGGGCACTGCGCGTTTGTTGCCTGCTGATCTGCCCCGCGACGTCGTGCTAAAAAGTTCTCCATGCCAGTTTCTTCTACAGCCGCACAACCTGGTTTGCAGACGACCCTCTCGTGGCCTTGAAAAAGCAATCAGGGGGAGTAAAAGGCAATCAGGAAGAGCAAAGAATGTGACCAGGGGTTGTAACAGATGCCACCTCGATAACACGTGAGACAATATCTATCCTACATGGACCATGTGATGCAACGCTCAGCCGCAGGATTGGAAAACCTTCCACGGCTTTTTCCCGCGCGCTTTTTGGAAAAAGCAACGCAGCTTTCGAAGGTTTAACGGTCGGCGCCTGTGCAAGCACGACCAGCGGTCGCAACCTCTGCGACGTGGTGCGCTTTTTGGTGCGCCGTCGCTGCAGGTTTTACCACAAGACCCTGTCTTGCGAGGATGGGTGGCTAGGGACGTCGCACCTAGCTGCAGCTACCCACTTGTGTGGTTACAATCCTGTCTGCGAGACAGCTCTCTCAAACCACATGCAGAGGTTGTGGAGGCCACTGCACTATATGTCGCTGGGGTGAAAGAGGGCCGGACTACTCCAGGCTAGTCAAAAGGGTCTACCAAACAATCGCATACAACCCTGCAAGGTGCACACATCCACTCACCGACCCACCCACCCAAGCAACAAGCCTGTTTCCAAGTCAACCTGTGATGCCCAGTTTTGCTGACTGCCCAGTTTGCCATCACTCTAGTCCACTATGGCTAACTCCTCAAACAAAACTCCTCCCCAATGTTCTACAGCTGTGGAACCCTTTATTGTAAAGTATGCTATCTTTAGGTTAGATAAAGCCACAAGGGCTCTGCTGTAGAGAACATATGCAGAAAACAGTCTGGCCAGCCTTCGCCGTAGTCACCACTTGAGGTGGCTCGAATTATTTGCAAAGCGCACAGCTCTGGAGAATGGAACCAGGCATATATCTGACATGGCATGAGCAAAGTGCGGTTGACTACTGAACTTGACATTTGCTAGTACTTGCCGGTCTCCTGGGGCCATCAAAGCGACCCAACTTGTGCAGCACAAGTTGCACCATGGTATCACACATGTTCCGACATAGCTTACCTAGACCTTCCCCACAAAGTGGCATATTTGGGGCCCTAGTAGGACGTTAGCACCCACCCCCACACCACCACACGCACCACCGCCACCTACCACCTAAAGCAGCTGCACCCCTTGAGGCCGCGCTGATCACCCACCACCAAACCGCCACCGCCACCGCAACTGGCACACTGAGGCTGCCCTGCGCATCCACACAACACCACCACCACACCACCACCGCCGCCGCCACCACCGTCGTCACCCCCCACCCCCCACCATATTAGCAGCTGGTGACCACACTCCGCACCCACCACCACACCACCACCACCTACCACACCACCGCCGCCGCCTCAAAGCAGCCCCAGGGTGCGCTTGGCACCCACCACCACCTGCTCCCTCGCCTCCTCCCCATCCACCTCCACCACAGCATACCTCCCCTGCTGGCGCCTGGCATACTCCACCACGGCCATCGACTCATCCTTGGCCAAGCGGGTGCCGGCATCAGGGCCAGGGATCTCGCCTGCTGCCCGCTCCTCCATGCGGCGCTGCGCAACCACGCTGCTGCAGCGCACCGCCAGCACCGTAACCCTAGGGCCTGGCGCAGAAAAGTAACATTGAAGTAAAGTAATTAAAATTATATATGAATTAGCAAACGCAGCCTGGCCTAGGGCCCAAAAACAGGTGTGGAGGACTCAGCAAAGTTGAGCAATGAGGAGGCAGTGCATACATGCCCGTAACATCTGCACCCCTAGTTGAACAGTACCACAACCACAACCTACACAACCACAACCTACACAACCACAACCTACACAACCACAACCACAATCACAACCTAACCACAACCACAACCACAACCACAAACCAGGGGAGAGCAGTCCGCTATGCCTGGCTATGCTCCTCGTATCATGATGACCTGCATGCCAGTCACTGGCATGGCATGCACATGCGCACACCCACCGCTGTCAGCACCCGCAGCGCCCCCCGCATACAGCCCACTCAGCTGCTCAAAGGCTATTGCCTGATCCACTGTGCGCGGGAAACCATCCAGAAGCAGCACCAGTGGTGCAGGGGCCAGCCCACACTGGCGGCTGGCTGTGGCGGCAGCGGCGCACTGCATGCAGAGGGGTGGGAGATGATGAATATAGTCATTTTTTTTTGTGTGTGTGTCTGTTACAAATTTTTAAACCAACCAGGAATGTAGAAGAATGACTGCATGCACATTATGAGTTTGATATTCAGAAAGGTGCTGTGTACACATGACTGCACATCCCTGTCGCTGCCGGAGGAAACTAAGGAAACTTAACTTTCGTATCAACACCCAAATAAAAATAGCATTTCCACATGTCCCTACCTGCAGGCTGTGGATGTGGTCCATGAGCAGGTGCGTGGTGGTGTGGCGGTAGTCGGCCACCTCCCCTGACTCCTGGATTTGGCGCAGGGCTGTTGCCTCATGGGAGTCGGGGTGGGTGGCGGTGAAGTCCTTGATGAGGGCGCTCACGCGCACCTGCGGGGCAGATTGAAGTAACTTCCAAATCGGTACCGTTACAAATTGAATAACCATAAGTCACCAGGGTGCCAGGAGGGTTTTAGTACATCGTCGTACATCGTGGTACAAGTTCTCTTGAAGAGCGCTCACACATACCCTGCAGGGCAGAATTGAAGTTGAAAATCCTAAGAAAAACGTTTGATTCCATACTGCCCATGGTGATGTCGCTGATTACTAATTACCTGATTCACTAACGCACACCTGCGGCGGAACAGGGAGCTCACACAGCGCGACCGGGCTGATCAGACACCGCAATTTGAAAACAGCCACATGTTTGCAGCTTCACATGTGGTTCCAGGCCTGGCTGTGCTTATATATGACGAGTTGGCGCAGCTACCAAGTACATCAGTAGTATAAATGTCCATGGGTATTATAAATGCCCATGGAATGCATTCCAAGCACAAGCAAGTACTTACCCACTTCACCTGCTCTCCACCTGCCCCCTCCAATGCCTCGCACACTGCGCTCTTGCCCCCACCAGGCGGCCCAAGCACCAGCACCAGCCTGCAAGCCACCAAACACTGTCAATGAGCGTTTTTCTAATAAACAGATCAGGTTATCAGTATATTTTAACGTTATAAATCTGCATGCCTCGTTTCAAGGGCGAGGGAAATTGGTTGGCAGTGGAAGTAGCAACGTGAGACTCTCGTGACGCAGCCAAGCGGCTGGTCCTGTTGCGGGATATACTATGATACATACTATGAGGATATGACAGGACTTGAAGTACATTTAAAACATGGTACCACAGGTATCTTCCTGTAGTGGCCCCTACCTGGGTGCCAGCTCCCTCACGCCAATGTGGTCCAGCGCAGTGGAACACGCCACCTGGCAGCGGTGGGTGTGCGCCAGGCGCTGGAGGGCGGGTGCAAGGTCGGGGGAGGTGATGACCAGTGTGGATGGTCCAACAGAGGACATGGCGAGGAGGTCGGGATGCAGGGTGTCATGCGCCTCCTGCAACATTGGAGTGGGACCACAGATGCATTTAGAAGGAAGAAAGGAAACGCGCAACATTGAGTCCGGTGCATACAAAATTAAGGTAGCGAAAGCGCAAGGTGAAGTCAAATGGCCCACATGCGAGCCAGAAGGCCCAGATGGGAGCACCCCATCCAGGCGTAGGTCTCAGGCAATCCCCACCCAAGACAAGTTACGCTCTCAGCGTTGCCACGCTTGCGTAACTCGTCCTTAAACCCTATAGGGTTCTACTTTTAGGGTTCACAGTTGATCACCCTCGCCTGCATGAACTCCATGAGGCCTGGAAATGCCCTGATCTCATTCTGCTTGAACCCTAAACTTTAGGACACAAAAACCTACCCCCCTCACCTGCATGAACTCCATCAGCCCTGGAAATGCCCTGATCTCATCCAGCTTGGACCCGCTGGTCTGCAGCGCCCACACGTGCTTCCCAACCTGCACATTTGACAGGTCAGATTACTATAGATCAGAATACATCAGATCAGATCAGAAAGAACCATCTGAAAATTATACCATTATGATATTATCTGAATCAGATCGAATCAATTTATCCCTAATGTCCAGTACGAAGCCTTGCCTTGGGCCGCCCAAATGGCATTCCCATTTGCCGTGATTGGACTATGGCGCTTTAGCCCGATGCAGGTGTATGCTATGCACCGTGGAACTACCACGGCCACGTAATTGTTTTACTAGTACCCCCTTGCAAGGGATACGCATTGTAAGCATGCATATTTGCCTACCTCGGCCACATCCCCCCTTGCTGCGGCGGGTGCAATGTCCATGAGAATGGCGTGTGCCTTGCTGTGTGCCACCCGCTGGTCACTGGCAGCGCCCATAGTGAGCACGCTGTCCTCGTCCCTGAGCAAGGAGGTAAGTACATCAGCAACTGTCCATTTGTTTGTTTGTAGCTCTTGATCTAATTATTTATCATTTGTCTTTCAGGGGCCATCTGGAAGATCTGTATTTTTATGTATTTGGAGTTTTCCAGAGTTTAAAGGGTTTCATAAAGATTTTTGTTTGTTTAATGTTATTTGGAGGAAATGATGCCAAAATAATGGATTGCTTCTACTGCACTCCTTTCCCTGAGCAGCAGCAGGTCAGTATGCGCACAGATGTGCATGATAAGGCTCATTGTGCAAGTTGGTGCGCAGGTGCATGCATGCATGCCTAGGCCAGCTTCCCCCCGCATGTGCCTGCATCCCTGTACATGTGCCTGCATGTGTCCTCAGCGTCCTGTCCCGCCCCTTGCCTGTAAAATGCCAGCTTCTCCCCCTTTTCATTGCCCCAACAGCACGTTTTGACCTTTCAAAATATTTTATCTGCATACTTGCCTGTGGACCGCCTGCTTTTTGCCATCTGGTTTGACCACCAGCACTGACTTCCCCCTGGCAAACTCCGGGCAGCGCTGCACCATGTGGAGATCCTTTGACAGCAGGAACAGTCCACCGCCCGTAGCTCCCATGCCAGTCATGCCGGTTTCCCACCCAAACCTGAATAAACGGGACGCACAGTTCAAATGCAGTGCCCCAGAATTTTGTGAGTTGGAGCGTGATTTTTGCATAGAATAGACATTGCGCCAAAGAGCTCTTTCTTGATAGGACATAGAATCTAGAATCACACCATCCCTTTAATATTCCCAGGTCCCCTATCATGATCCTGGACCCTAAACCCTAGTCAACAAGGAAACATGCAGGCACATACAGCGGCGCACATAGTAAAGGGTTGCTAATAATGATTATAAAAAAAAGAGGTTGCGCACTGGATCTTTGAGTCTGGGTGGTCGGAGCTCTCCTCCACAAAGTTCCACCCTGCCAGCAGCCTGATGTGCTCCAGCGTGAGTGGGGATCCCAGGCATGCGTTGGCCCCCACCAGCATCCCCAGGGCGGTGGAGCTGGTGGAGCCCAGCCCGCAGTGGCTGTCAAACCCTGGACATGCAAAGAAAGAATTGGTAAGCAACAAGTGACCACCACTGAAGTTCAAAGGTTCACAGAGATAATGCCAGCAGCCTTGATTCGCCATTATTAGAAATCCCAGGCATGCGTCGGCCCCCACCAGCATCCCCAGGGCGGCGGAGCTGGTGGAGCTCAGACCGCAGTGGCCGTCAAATTAGTCAAATCCTGGACGAAAACGAGCACATATGTTTTTTTGGTTTAATAAACCATATGTGCAAAACCATAAACCCTAAAGATGCTGCGATTGTACCCCGTTGTAACGTTACAGCCATGCCCTGGGACTGTCCCAGGGACAACTGGACTCACCTGGGTAGGTGTTCACCTCAAACCTCAGTGCAGCCTGGTCCAATTGCAGCAGGGTGCGCAGAGCACCCAGCATGTGGCGGATGACAAGGGGGCGAGGGGAGTGGATGACGTCATCGGGGCCGCCCGATGGGAGGACGCGCACGGTGATGTGTGTGTAAAGGGCAAGGGAGCAGCCCACACCGCCGCCACCAGGCACACCTGCACAGCAACATGGCTTGAATAAGTAAATTATGGCCCAAACGGGGCCCCTGTGGGATGGTTTAGGTGCTTGCATTTGCTCTACCCTAGCCCTAGGGTTTCCCTTTCTTGCCATTGCAACGTTGGCTAGCTAGAATTTGCAAGGTGGTCAAGCACATGGAGGCATGTTCAATTCCTGTGCTACCTGTGCTTGCTTTGCTTTGGATCTATTAGTAATGGATGGGTTCTATCCAGCTGTCTTACCACTGCTGAATAGGCTGAACGAGGTCATATCACCCATCGACACCCACCACCAGCCCCGCTCTTGCAGGCGCAGTAATGGCTTTTAGCGCATTGTGCACTTCTCATGGAGAAGCTCAGCTGGACCTTAATCGAAGGGTGGAAGGGTTTAAGCTGGCTTACCACGGCTGAAGGAGGTCATGTCACACACCACCAGCCCCGCTCTTGCAGGCACCGCCACCCTGCTTGACCTGCCTCTGCACGATCGTGAGTCCAGGCTGCTCCTTGCAACTGCCTGAGCTATCTTCTTGTCTTCATCGCTCATGAAACGGACGTTCAGTCTCTCACCAGGCAGGAAGTCGGAGCCTGGGCGGTTGACGTCAAGGCCAGGAGTACCAGGAGCAGAGCTAGCCATTGCACTAGTGTTATAACTGCGTTCAAATGAACCAGTTGAACCTATTGGGCAGGTTTAAAATACCTTTACACTTACAGGACAACAAGTGCTGTATGAAGATGGTGTTACCCAGCGACATCGACCTTGCGGACAACGTTCACTCGCTTGATGTGTTCATCTAAGGGCATGTCATGAGGCATGTGAAACAGGCTGTTGCATGCAAACTGTGCAGTCGCTCAAACGGTTTTGAGCGACGTTTTGGGCTTGCTATCAGGGCTTTCGAGATCACAGAGCGCCTTGTCGAATTAAGGTACTTTGAGGAAGTGATTTAGAAGCTAGACCTCGTACAGGTCCCCTTGGGTCTGAGCCCGTGTATACACGGTCAACGGTGAGACGTCAACATGCGAGAATGCATGCATGCATAAGTGGTCAAGTGTCAACACCGGCAGGACTGTGTACGTTTGTTCTGCTGCAACCCATTTTGATTGTGAGAGATAGCTTCATTTACTTTGCATCAGGGGTGATATCGGTCCTTTGTTAACAACGTTGTCTGAGTTTCGTGGTTGGGTGCGGTTGGCCGTGGGGGGATCCAGCAGGCAGGGGTGAGCTTGTGCTCCGAAGCTGTGCAGACGTCGAAAGTTTCAAAAGGGCACTTTGAAACAAGATACAACTACTGGCACTGAAGCTTGCTGCCAGCATCGGATAATATCGGCAAAAGGATTCCAGAAGCTCATCTCGGGTTTTTGTGACAGCACAATTGACCAAGGTATTGTCTCTTAGCTATAGCCTGATGAAACAGTTGTGGCTCCAATTCGGGTTGGCCAACATATGGCCAAACATATGGTTATATGCATAGGATACCCATCTGAGTACCGCGGCGGTCACCACCGTGCCAGCGTGCTTTACCTATGCATTGTATGCATGCTACTGTGATAAATGCTGGACACACCCACATAGAAGACTGCTGTTTGACCATGCTCCTGCAGGTCCTGTGTGTTCTCTCGGCATGATCAATAGGCTAACGCATACAGTCAAAAAAATAGAAGCATCGTCTTGGCATACGGGAGAGCGTTAGCCTAGCCATCAGTTACATCAGTAGTATCACCTCGCTCAGCTGATCAACGCCATACTTTTCATGAACACCAATGGCATGGCTCTGCAGGTACATCCTATACACCCTACCTTTCGCGCGCCAGACCCCACAAACCCACAACCATGGGCAACAGCAACAGCTCAAGTGACTACGAGGATGAGTATGACGAGGAGGAGGAGGAATATGACGACGATTACATTGAGGATACCCGTGACTGCAACTACTCCAACAGCCACAACTCCAACAACGACTGCTATTGGGGGCAGCGCGGCTATGACTCCACCCCGATGATGTCAAGGATGTTCACAATGGCTGGAGTGACAGCCACAACCCCAACAACAGCAGCTACGGGTCATGGGGGCAACACCCGAATGAGTATGTACAGGAGCACTATGGGAAATGAAGAAGCACAGTGCCTTGGCGCTAGCTTGGTCACAGTTTGAAACACTAGTGCTTGGCACCACATGCAAGGACTCTATAGCTGCTCTGCGCACTACGCGCACTGCCAATGTTGCGGTTGCAAATATAGTGGTTTCCTCTGATCGCTGGTTTTTAGATTTCTTTAGACTTTTGCCGTATGAATTGGCTCAAGACGCGCTGAGCATATAGGTGGTTGCTGAGCAGTAATTACATCTATGCCCCCACGGGGCGGCCCGTCAAGTGTACTAGTACATTAACTTGAAGGTTGCGCTCATAAGGGCTAGACTAAGTGAAGCCAAGACAATAGTCTTTCGGAGACTTTTTGAAGCTAGCTGCATCTGACACTGTTCAATCATCATAACATTACATCAGCTGCATGGTTACACTATCAAGAGGCAGAATGACAGTACTATGCCACGCAGTCCCTCGAGCTGCCAATGAGTGCACGTTTGTTCGTACAACTTTAGTCTACAGATAAGCTGGCAAAGTTGCCAGATGATTTGATAGCACACGTAGGTCCCTACGTCCACTCCCGAGTCCACTCATGAGTAGTACTTGCAAGGCACATGGCATATATAGTATTTGAAAAAGAGGTACACGTTGAGTCGCCGCGTCCGCATTGGGACTGCGATTGGATTTTTGGTGGCATGTGTGTACTACAGTTCTGAATGTCTAGCCACACTTGCATACAAATATATGCCAAACGCGGGTTCCACGCCCCAGTGTTAGAATATGTAAAAGTTTAATTTTATCCCCTGCGGAGACGCACCTTGTGCACCATTGCACACCACTACAGGTGCAGTGGGGTGGCAGGAGCGGTATACCCAGTCCAGCCTCCCCCGCATGTTACGCGTGTTGACCTGGTGCTTTTCCCATAGATAGCTGCTGTCAGCGCATCAACATCTCACCTCGCAGCCGATCCCGCAGTTGCCCAGGGCATCGCTGCAAAGGGGCCTGCGGGGTGTGGGGTGGGTGTGGGTGGGTAGTGTGGAGGGCGGCAAAGGATGGGAAGGGGTTTAGGGTTTTGGACCCTAGGTAAGTTGCAGGGGAGGGCGGCAAAGGGTCGTACTGGGGATGTGTGGGGTGGGGGGTGGGAGAAGTGGGAGTGGGCAAAGGGGACCCACAGTGTGGGTTTTGGACGAGTGTGGAGGGCGGCAGCAAAAGTGCTTCTGGTTTGTGCATTGGGATCAGGGAGTGAGGCTTGGATGAGGGGGGCATCGCCAATGGGGGTCCGGGGTCCGTCGTGCCAAGGTGCTGCACCTGTGGGTAGGATAGGGTATAGTCTTCCAAGGTCGAGGGTTTAGATGTAGGTTTAAAATTTTCTGATTGCACGATGGGTGCAAGGTTTGCTGGGGTTGATGTGCATGGGCAGGGAACGTCACCATGATTGCGCGCACATGCTTGTAGGGTTTCTGTTAGGGCATCTCCGTTCATTAGGGTTTTATTCAGGGTTCCGATGGGGGCCATGATGGGGCCATTTACCTACAAGGCGTGAGATGTGCATTAGGGTTCTTACAGGGTGTCATGGCGCACCTCCCACGTGCGGCCCAGGCCTGTGCACTGACATGCCTCAATCTGTAACACAATCTTCCAGCCTGAACCTCCTGGCTCCATCCACATGCCTGCATGGAAGCCTTGCACACCGCCAGGCGCACCGCTGTGGCAAAATGCGTGCGAGAGCTGGCCAGCTGACACCCCCATGCTGCAGTTGTGGTTGCCGCCACTGACTGTACCCTTGCCAGTGTCGCCAGTGCCGCCACCCACAGTACCCTAGCCACCGCCGCCACAAACAGCACCCTTGTCGCTGCTGCCCTTGCTGTTGGCTTACACCATGGCCTTTCAATTATTTGAATCGCATCTGAGGTTTCGGGTGGCGTGCTGGGTCTGGACCTTTGCCTGCACCCTGCTCAATTTCCCTGCAGCCCCCTTGATGCCAGCGCTTAGGCTTGTGGTACGCTTTGGGAGCTCCTGTCGACCTTCTTGTATATCACGCGTCCTGGCTCGGGGATGAAAGGTTCATCCACGACGAGCAGCTCCGCATAAATGTGCCGCACCAACGCAGAAGTAGCAATGAGGGGGGCAAAGGGGTAGAATCTGAGGATGGGAAGATGGGCATAGGCCCTCCCTGTGCCGCTTTGTGTCCACCAGAAGCAGATGTGCAGCTGCGCCACAAGGAACTCTGCTGGCTTGCCCTCCTCTGCCATCGCCAGGAAGTCTTCGGCTGCCCATGAGCCGGCGCACCATGGGTGGCACAGGATGGACTGTGTCCAAGGTTCCACCTCCCACCAGTCCTGCTCGGGAGACAGTGAGGCGCCGATGGCGACTGCCTGAGCCCCCATCCTCTGCAGAGCACATATATTAAAATTAATTCCACCGGGTAATTTGTTTTGTTTTTAATCACTGTGAACATTTTACTAAAAAGTAATAAAACTACAAATTTGAGCGCTAGTTGAAACAGAGAGAAATGGCACCCATGGGGTCAACCTCCCACCAGTCCTGCCTGAAACACACTGAGGCGCCAATGGCGACTGCCTGAGCCCGCATCCTCTGCAGCGCACATATCTTGTTTTTTACTCCAACACCCGGTAATTTGATATTTTCTGATCGAGTCTGCCTCGCCTCAACATCCTCCCACTGCATCTAACATTTAAAATTGAGGGTCACTAGACACTGTAAAAGAGTGTATGAAACCCTCCAGAAATCACAGCTAGCCACAGCTCACCTTGAGCCTCGTGGACGACGGTCGGGCCAAGGCCCTGCAAAACACCTAGCATAAACCCTACCAAAAACCCCACAAAAACCACAGCCAGTCCCAGCTCACCTTGAGGGTGTAAGGTGTGGCCCTGCAAAAACCCTAGCAAAAAACCCAGCAAAAACCCTGCAGACACCACAGCTAGCCACAGCGCACCTGGAGGGTGGGGCCGAGGCCCGGGGCATAGCTGCCAGCCCTGATGGATGGCCTCAGGTGGAAGTACAGCGCATACCCCAAACTCACCAAAATCTGCCTCGCCGCAATATCCCCCCACCTAACATTCCAAGGTTGAGGGTATCCAAACGCTGTAAAGAGTGTCTGAAACCCTGCAGAAACCCTAAAGCCTAAACCCTAGCCCCAGCGCACCTGGAGGGTGGGGCCGAGGCCCGGGGCATAGCTGCCAGCCCTGATATACGGCCCCAGGTGGAAGTACAGCGCATACCCCAGATCCACCACAGGGCCAGCACCGGTGGAATACAACCCAAGTGTCGTTAATGAGCTTGGAGTTGTATTTGACAGCAGTGAGGGCCTGGTCAGCCGGGTCCTCCTCCAGATGGGTTCCCCTTTCCAGGGATGCCACTGCAATGTACACAGCAAACATTCATGCGGGTCTTCCATGTGAGAATATTATTATGACCAGTCGGGACCCTGAGAATATGCCTCGGAATTGTGTCTTCATCGGGGATTTCTGTTGGAATTTGCCAAACGTTTGACGGTAGCGAGTGCCTGGTCAGCCGGGTACGCCACCAGATGGGTACCACTTTCCAAAGATGCCGCTGCAATGTACACAGCAAAGAAACGAGTGCCACTTTCCAGAGATGCCACTGCAATGTACACAGTAAAGAAATCAGTCGCATGTTTGCCCCATCTAATTCTGAGGCCTATCCTCGATTCTGTCCCAATTGCTTCAAGTCCGATACATGTCAAATCCCCGGTCCCCGACCCAATCCCTGCAGCGTACATGCCCGTTGCAGGATACCGATGACTCTGCAGCCTCTAGCAGCCCCAGTTCACCATCACCCGAGCAACAAAGTAAACAAGCTACCCAAAGCAGTCAGTACCTGCCCGCAGCGCATCGACATTTTCCAGCAAATCCTTCCTCTCTGCTTCACGGTACTCCACTTGTGCCTGCCAGAAATTCTCCAGCTTTTTGTGACCGTCAGCCAACGCCTTGGCACGAGCTTTGGTTGCCGCGCGGATGTGACCTGTCGTGACTGCCAGCTCAGTCTCTGAGTACTGCATTTCATAAGCAATCACCTCCAGCACAGTTCTTGGAGCTGGTCTCCCAGCTGGTTGCTCAGCCTTTGTCTGCATGCAAAAACAGTCCCAGTGTTTAAGCTTTTGGTCAGAGCGTCATTGTTTTTGGATTTATAGGCAGGAGAAGAGACTTTGGTATAGGGCTGGAGGTTGGGGTTGAACCGGGGCCACGACCCGACATCGACCAGGCTGTTTTATTTTTGTTTTACTATCATGAACATTTACATTCGTAGCTCCAATCTGCATCATTAAATCTGCTAATTTAGCAGCTAAACGGAATTTGGGGCGAGAGGACCACTCATACCAGGCCGCACCTGTGTCATGTCGCCAGCATGCCTCACAGGTCCAGAGTATCCAGAGTGAGCGGCACCGGCACCGGCAGGGTCAGGAGCTGCGCAGGTGGGTTGCCACCTGCCACCCGCCACCTGCCACCTGCCACCGCTGCTGGCTGGTGAAATGGCTTTGCCAAGGGCTGCGCGGCGCAGTGGGCTGGAGGGAGGCACGAGCTGCAATGCGAACATATGGTTGAATTTCAGGGCTTCAATAGAAAAAGGGACAGCAGGTGAGCAGCTTGGGTGGCAGGGGCCGGTTAAAATGGTTGACCTCGCTTGGGGTTTTGGACCTGAAATGGAACTGATGTAAGGGTTTGACTGGGAACACGACACAAGGCAGAGAGGAGCATAGAAGTTTAGGGTTTAGGGTTAGGTTTCGACTATCAACAAGATACAAGGCAGAAGGAAGCAAAGAGATGGGTCAGGCGGACTGCACTGCAGGGAATAGCCAAGAGGGAACAGCTCCACTCGCCACCAATTCACCTGCCAAAAAGTTTGTTTCCCCCTACTGTAAACATGTATTGAAGCTGCCCTTAGCTAGGAGGCGCTGCACTGACCACCCAGCAGGGAGCCCACATTGCCATACAACGCACCCTGGCGCTGGCTGCAATGGTTATCCTGCCAGTGGCCCTCCAGGTCTCTTGGCGCCTGCACCAAAGAGGGACTTGACACAGAGCCAGGGCAAAAACTAGACAGACCTGATTTTGGACATCAACCACATCAACAGGGGTACCTAGCTAGGTACCTAGCTAGGTACCCCTGTTGATGTGGTCGATGTCCAAATTGAAAATGAGTTTGTGGAATAACACGGCCTGGTCCTAGGTCTGGCCCTGGTGTGCAATATTAAACACATCAGAATGTAAATAGTTGGAGTTTTTATTGCAGACAACTGTACATGGGGGGGTGGATTGGGGGACAGGGGTGTGGCGCTCCCAATAGGCTTTCATTGCACAGAAGCCTATTTTACAGCAAGCAAACGTGCGTCCAGAGCTCTCCCAACTTCTTAAGTAAGCAGCGGGAACAAAGGCGTGCCGTTGTAAAACTGGGGTCCTGATGAACGAGTCGCATAGGGTGTATGCCTCAACAAACACTGGCAGGGGGTACCAATGGCAATGGCAATGGGGGACGCTCTTTGAACCCTCCACCGTAACTTCTAGGCCCTAAGCAGCTTTGCAGTCCACCAAAACTCATATCCAGTATTACGAGCTGTAGCCTGGGTCCTCACCTGCTGACCCTATGCTGGACCCTATGCATGGTTGGCCCTATGCAGCTGCTCCCCCGCACGCCTGCCATATCAGACCAAGCAAGGTCTAAAAAACTTATATAGATAAAAGGGTGGAGAAGGTCTTGTTGGCGCGCGTGTATATATAACGGCCTGTCCGGTGTTGGACTAACCCCTTGTATGACAGTGGACGTTGTGGGCAAACCTCAACTTTAGAGCTACAGTGTATGTGGATGACATTCTGTTGCCCATGTGACCCAGGTCCTTTTGGGCTCTGTATTTCAACTCGGAGCTTCCATACAACTTCGCTAAGAGTCTTTTCTCCTCGGTTTGGGCAATTTTCCTCGAAAAGGGAACCGGTCCCAAACCCAATCCCTGGTCGTGACACTCCATTTGCTGAAGTTCCTATTCACCTCTGTAGCCTACAGTGTAGAAAAGCTGGCCTCATACACGCTCGAGCCCTAGGGAAGACGCCAAGCCGGGCGCCCCACGGTCAAAGGGTCACGCGACACTCGTGCAAGATGCATGCATGCATTGTGCCAAACCCTCTTGAAGTCATCATTTGCCTGGTTCCTTACAATGCAACCCACGCTTCCTGTCAGAGTTTGCGTCTGTGAACATCGAAAGATGGCGTTCGAAACAAGTGCCTCAAGAGAAGCATATCCATAGGGCACTCGCTACGGAATACTGAGAACAGGAACGGGGCTACCAAAACGAACCAACCAACGGTCAGCTTGAACCCCCTCTATAGGAGTAGGAGCCCTGCGTGCCTCCAAAGTGGTGGCGGATGCTGTTGTGTGAAGTGCATGCTCTCCCCTTGTTGACCTCTGTCAGCGACAAAACCATCCCATCCCCCAGGAGGTACCAATAGCAAGCAGCGCCGGATCCAAATTTAGTGCCCACTGTATTATAGGCCTGTCAGCGCCTGAACCACTGTAGGGCCCGCTCTCTTACCCCTTGGCACTACCAATATAACTGCGAACTCTACGTCCCAATGGGCAGCCCCGCCCTCTTAACGCCTGTCGGCGCCTGAACCTTTGTAGCAGCCTCCCCACACTCCCCTCCCTCCTTGGCACTACCAATAGAAGCGCGGGCTCCACGTCCCATTGGTCAGCCTCACCCCCTTGGGCAGCAGCACCCCCGTGTGCCATTGAACCACCTCTGGGGCAGTGGGGTGGCGCGAGCGGTACACCCAGTCCAGCTTCCCCCGCATGTTGACCTCTGGTGACGCGGGCGCCTCGGTGAATTTGAGCCAGCAGTCGCCCTTGCTGTGTTTGTGCACGTCGGGCTCGAAGCAGCGCTCGGCGGAGCAGAAGGCGAACGCGTTGCAGGGCAGCGCGGCAAAGGGGCCTGCGGTGGGTGGGGGGCGGGTGGGTGCAAAGATGGTGGGCGGCAGTAAGTGCTTATGATGTGTGGATAGGGAGGGTGTGGGTTTGGAGTAGGAGGGCAAGGGAGGCAGGGTGCATTGTGGGGTGGGGTGCGGGCCTGCAGGCCGCATGCGCCAGTGGGTCTGCCAGGTAAATACCATTAGGGTTATGTGCAGGGGTGTAATGGGGGTCGTGACCAGTAAGGGTTGAGGTGTTTATCAGGGCTTCCCCCATGCACCTCCCACATGCCGCCCCAGCCTGTGCGTGCGCCACCCCTCCGCACACTCCTCCAAACTAGCCACCTTGTTTCTCAGGGCCTTAGTGAGGGTTTTCACCAGGTTTTGTGTGGGTTCTCTATGAGAATGTTTGTGCACTGGTCAGGGTTCTGATAGGGTTATGGCTAGGGTTTCACTGCGCACCTCCTACATGCGCCCCCGGCTTATGCGTGCGGCACTGCTCCGCACACTCCTCCACCGTTGTCACCTTGTTGCCCACCCCCCACCCCACAGCCAGCCCGTCGTAATCTGCATATCGCTCAATGTGCGCTACAAGCTCCTTGGCCGCAGGCTGGATCTCACGCCACCACTGGAAAGCAGGGGATGGGGATGGTTTTGGGGTTAACCATCTACCAGCGCTAGCCATGCACTTCACCATCAGCAGCAGCTACAGGATCTCTATGATGCGCACACACAACTCTGAACCAACCGCAAGACCCTCAACCCTAATAGCCTTACATGCAATGTGGGCAGTTCGTACAATGTGCCCACAGGGCTGGATGCGAGTAGCCATCCACTGACAGCGATCCGCACACCCGCAGGTAACAAGCAGGGTCATGCAGTACTACGCACATAACCAGCCTGAAACCCTAATCCCCTAACCTCAAACCCTAAACAAGACTGTGCTAGGCACATAAGCGCCCTACCTGCGAGGTGGGCGAGGAGTCCAGGCACTCTGGGCTGACGTGCGAGTAGCCATCCACCGCCGGAGAGCCGCACACGCGCACCGTCAGCAGCAGCTGCAGCGTCTTGTGGTACTGCGCACATGGAAACCCTGGATAGGGTACGACATTGCCATGGTGGGGGCATGGGGCGGCAGTGCTCAGCTTGCATGCCTTTTTAAAACACTGCATACAAACGCTGTAAGCACATGCCAGACGGGGCAAGAAAGGTCGAGCCAGGCGACAGGTGGGGGGCCCGCCGGGACAGCCCAAGACCAAAGCCACCAAAACGAAAATTATATAGCGAAGCTTTGGTGTACATTCTTCTAAATAAAATCACTCGGAGGGCAAAAACACATTCATTAACATCCCGGAATTTTTAATTAATATAGTATGGAGTTTTCTTTCTTCAAAAGAAAAAACGTACCTGTGTGAGGACCGCCTCCAGCTGCTGCATGGGCCTCGGGTCTTGATTTGCGTCTGCTGCGCCGGCTGTGCGGTGTAGGTAGTCGTCGAGCGCCTCGGTGGGGGTGTCGCGGGATTGGGACTCAACAGCGAGGGTTGCGCGGGAGGTGAGGAAGAGGTTGGTGGTGTTGTAGGTGACGATCAGGGTCACGCTGCGCGGAGGGAGGGGGTGTGGTGGGTGGATGGGGGATGGTGTGTGGTGGTGGTGGTGGTGTAGGTGGTGACGGGGTGGGGATGGGGTGGGGAGGGAAGTGGGAGGCCGGTGGATGTGTTGCTGCAGGTTTTGTAACAAGTAATCAACATCCTGGAGGGTTGAAGGTCATAGGCTTGACCACTTTAAAGGGGGTCAGGTTTAGGGTTTAGGGTTCCAAGGATTAGATACGAAGCAAGAAAGGGCTGTTCTCCGTGAAAAATAGCAGGATGCTTGCGAGTGCAGGGGTGCAAATTTGTATGCAACTGAAGGGCGCATATGAAAGTGCAGGTCGAGCAAGAGGTAGGGGGGTTGGGGTAAGGCAGCATGTTAGACGCAGGAACATGCAAGAAGCCAACCAACGTGCACAGTGCTGGTGGGTGTTGCTGTGGATTAACAGGAAGCAGAGTTTAGGCATTGTCGGGGGCGAACACACTGGCTGCAAATGCTGTGCTGCATGCTTGCATAAACCTCCCTCCAGCACGACAACCCTCCTTCCAGCACTACATCACCCGTTGTAGTGCTGGACTGAGTGTCTTGACTTTCGCTGAGACGGAAAATCCCACAGCACTACAGGTTATGAATTGGTGGGGTGCTGTCACGTTCACAGGTGTTCTCACGGTGCAACTGGGACAGCAATAATTGTGACTTGTGAGAGGCTTGTCAACCAGAGCACCACTGTCAGCATTTAGGGCTGGTGTTGGCATTACTCGGGGATTAAGTGCTCAGGAAACACAAAGGCAAGAGTAGCTCGAGGCGGGAGACAAGACCGAGCACCTAAAGTGGATGACTGTGCTGGAAAAAAGTGCTCTACTTATTCGGACTTCCAAGCGGTTATGAGACATCCAAACGCAAAATGAAGGAGGGTCAACGCACAGTGGTCCAACCAGAGTGCACTGCACCATAGTAAGTATTTCCAACACATTGCTGGTGCCTTTGAGCAGTATGCTGGGTGGGTGGTGTGTGGGTTGAGAGCACATTTGGGTGGTGACGATGCCTGGTACTCACAAGAAGGTCACTACTATGACAAAGGTCTTGCCCGGGAAGAAGCTGCTCCTCCTCGGTGGGTGGCTGACGTAGAGGTGTTCAGGTCGCACAGAGCCTATGATCACCTGCGGCCTATTGTAGGCCATTAGTCGTCACTGGCGGAAGGAGTGGTGGACCAGCGTGGAATGGCTGGCATGAATGCATAGGGTCATCACTCAACTCATCAACCGGGTTTGGTAGCGTTTGTTCGTACGAGCTGGAAGCTGCGTGTGGGAGGAAGGCAACTGGACGCTGCCTTCCCAAACTGTGCACGGCAAACTGACCGTGGTTTGAAAAAGTGTCAGTTGGCAGACTTTGCTATTTGTTCTAAGTCACTAAGAGTGCACAAGTATCTGTTTTGACCACCACAAGTGCCAACCAAGCGAGTGAACCGTCTGCTCGACTCAAATATCAGCGTGTTGCTGTCTACGTCGCATCTTGTGCCGAGCCTTTGCTTTTGAAAGATGTTCTGTACATCTTTTAGGCAAGGAGTGCTGACGTGGCTGGGGCCTCCAGGTGGCGCCTTGAGGTTCATTTGTGGGCGAAATGCAACGCAACTTTCATTGTGCAAAACCGCTGAGCTTCGTGGGGTTGGCAATAAGTTTTTCCCCACCCCTGTATCGTCTTGTAAACCCAAGACACTTCCAGCGTTGCCCGACCCACAACAGTGCACGAGGCATTCCTCCAAGGCTGCACACTGCCAAGGATAATACACTACCAAATACTGCCTTGGTTGGCCCTAGTAGTTATACCAGACCTTTATAGCTCATAAACCACCAATAGCTGAGCTGTCAACGAACTGTGCCACCATTCTAGCAGCTGTAGAAACCATTCCAACCTCCTCACAGCGCACCACCCACAACGTGACAACACCCCAGCCCTGGGGAACTACCTCAACACACAGCTGGGTGCTCATCTGGCGTTACAAAACCCATCATGCAGTCCAGCAGCGGAGCCACCGGCCGTATGGCCCCCGCCTCCTCAACCTCGTACCACTTTCCACAGCAGCCAAGCAGGCACAGCAGAGGGCACCATGGCAGGAGGCTGGAGCTGAGGACACAGGCAGTCGCTGTACGTGTGCACATACCTCCCCTTTAGCCTTTGCGTGTGTCCCTCCTGGCTTCCAACGCCTTAATACAGGCTGGAGCAGTGCGGATGGGGTGGGGGTGCCATGTGGGTTGGTGCAGTGTGGGATGAGTCAGAGGGAACTCCTGAGTGTGTTGCACCGTTCTGCAATCCTATGTCTGATCCCCTGCTATGTCCTGGCCCCTCCCCAACTGCATCCACAACCCGCCAAAGCTATCTGCCACACCCACGCCCACTCCAATACCACCCACCGCACCTTCCACCCACACCACCACTCCACCACTCACACCCCCCGCCCCCTGCCGTGACCCCACCCACCCACCCGTTGCCCCCACTCTCCCCTTCCCTTAGCCCATCGACTCCCCCACCACCACCACCCTGGGCGCCGCCATCCGCGACCAGTTCCCTTCCACACACACTACCAATCACTCGCACCACCGCACACACACACACACCTTGCATACCGCCCACCCCCCACTATGCACCCCCCACCGTCATGCCCCACCCACCCACCGCCCCCCCCCTCCTTCTCCCAGTCCGTCGATTCCCCCCTTGCCACCCACCTGGGCGCCGCCATCCGCGACCAGTTCCCTATCCTCCACCAGACGGTGCACGACAAGCCCCTGGTGTACTTTGACAACGCGGCCACCTCACAGAAGCCCCAGGTGGTGCTGGATGCACTGGCGGGGTACTATGCGGGGTACAACTCGAATGTGCACAGGTAGGGGGTGGGAGAGTTGAGCTGGCGGTGTTGGTGGTGGTGGTGGTGTATGTGGCGGAGTGTACAGGTGGGGTGTGCAAAGGCACTATGGCCACCTCACGGAGTGCACGGGTGGTGCTGAACACTTTGGGCTTGGACGAATCCCGCCCTCTAAACCCTAAAACCTAAACAGGGTGCATCTGTGTGTGCACCAAAAATAATAATACTGCGAGAATTCTTTTAAAAAAAGGGTGCCTTTCTGAGCAGGGGTGTCCACTTCCTGTCCGCCCGCGCCACCGATCAATTCGAGCTGGACAGGCAGCGGGTTGCTTCCTCCATCCATACCTCCCTCCCCGAGGAGGTTGTAATGAACCCTAAACCCCCACAACAACAAAAAACTGAGAATCTCCTGGAAACCAACTACATTCATAACATAATCAGCCCTCCACTGAACATGAGCCCCCTCCACGCAGGGGTGTCCACTACCTGTCCGCCCGCGCCACCGATGAATATGAGCTGGCCAGGCAGCAGGTTGCTTCTTTCATCCACGCTGCCCGCCCTGAGGAGGTTATTTTCACCCGGGGGGCAAGTGAGGCAATCAACCTGGTGGCCAACACATGGGGGTTGCAGAACATAGGGCCAGGGGACGAGGTGAGTGGTGGGAGCGTTTGAAGGGGAGGAGGATGTTTGGTTGTGATGATTGTAGGTGCGGTGGTGACTATTGGGCGTGAGGGGGGGTGTATTACATGGGGGTTTGACACCGCCACAAGCCTAGGCTCCTTTGCCAATCTGCCACTTAGAAACACTGCGCATGCCCTACCCAGCTCATATACCCTGCCCCTCATGAGTAATGTGTAGGTTGCCACTTAATCCATCTAAATGCCTGCTAACTTCCGACGCTGCAGATCTTGGTGTCTGTTGCGGAGCACCACTCCAACCTGGTGCCATGGCAGATGTGAGCGTGACAAAACCCTATTATATCCCTGCCCAATCTCAAACCACCCCTGCACAAGCGGTGACACTGAACTGCCCTGAATGTTTCTCCCTTCTGCAGATCCTTGTGTCTGTTGCGGAGCACCACTCCAACCTTGTCCCCTGGCAGATGCTGGCGCAGCGCACAGGGGCCCACCTGCGCCACGTGCCCCTCACCCCCGACCAGTCCCAGCTGGACATGGGGGCACTGCGGGGCATGATCACGCCACGCACAAAGGTAAATGCGGTGAAATTGTAAATAAAATCCAGGGAACGGGGAAGTTTTAAAAAAGGATTGCAGTGTATTTGTGGACCCAAAGTGTGTTCACAGCGCTGATTCCTGCCTGCGCCACGTGCCCCTCACGCCCGACTAGTCCCAGCTGGACATGGGGGCACTGCGGGACATGATCACGCCGTACACAAAGGTACAAGCAGTACGAGTCAGTGCATTTGTGTCAGAGGGGCTTGCCACTGCGACTGAAAGACTCCGTGGTGGAATGCAACAGAATGAGCGCCCGGTGTCCGGCTGCCCCGGTGACCCGTCTTAGCGCACGGAAATGCCTCTGATTGCTGTGGTTTACAGCAGCCGCATCCTTGGAGGGGTCTAAAGAAGCACGACTTCTTTTTTCCAAATTCAAATGTAATGACAAGGCCCCTCACTCGCCTACCCGTCCCACCCTTGCAGCTGATCTCGCTGGTCCACGTCAGCAACATGCTTGGGTACGTGCTGGACACCGCCTACGTGGTTGAGCAGGCAAGGAGGGTGGGAGCGAGGGTGCTGCTGGACTGCTGCCAGAGCGTGCCCCACATGGGGATGGATGTGGGGGCGCTGGGTGCAGACTGGGTGGTGGCGTCGGCGCACAAGATGTGTGGGCCAACGGGGATTGGCTTCCTGTGGGGCAGGTGGGTGGGGATGGGGATGGGGACGGGGATTGGCTTCCTGGGGATGCCATTTTCACTTGCAGACCATTTGTGATATACCGGGATGTGGGTGGTGGGGAGCAGTCAGTCTACTCTCTGTTTGACGGTGCTGTTATTTGCTGCCATTGCCCATGGGAGAAGCTTGCCAGGTGGCGTCACGGGGTAACTGTAGCATAATCAGTCGTAAATGTTGATAACAATGTTAATAGCGGCGCATGGTAAAAGCATATGCAGTCATAAACATGCATATGCAGTTTAACCCACTCCACCCCACCCACCCAGGTATGACCTCCTCTCTGAAATGCCCCCCTGGATGGGGGGTGGCGAAATGATCCAAGATGTGTTCCTGGACCACTCGACATATGCCCCACCACCCGCACGCTTTGAAGCAGGGACCCCTGCCATTGGGGAGGCTATTGGCTTGGGGGTAGCGTGCCAGTATTTGTCTGGTCTGGGG
This sequence comes from Heterotrichella gracilis, assembly GCA_032358255.1. Classification (NCBI taxonomy): domain Eukaryota; class Xanthophyceae; order Tribonematales; family Xanthonemataceae; genus Heterotrichella; species Heterotrichella gracilis. The sequence goes on along the minus strand of JAULBX010010325.1, from coordinate 47,565 downwards.
ATGGACAATGTGCACCGATTTGAGGAGGAGATTGGGGGATACCTGTACCAGGAGGTGAGATAGTGGAGGATGGAAGGGGTTCGTGTGTCACTGAGTTCCCCTGCGTTCCAGCCATATTAGCATAGCAGCCTTGCTCGTGCGCGATTACGCCGTCCCATCCCCGGTTATATTACCCATTGATCTTGCGCGGTTGAGGTTCTGCTTCAATCACCCATCCCCCAACACCGCCATCTGCACACCCCCACCTAGCGTGCCCCCCACCACCCTATGCACCTCCCCACTACCTGCCACCTACCACCCTTCACCCCCTGCAGCTCAGCGCCCTGGACCGTGTCACCATGTACGCTTCCTGCTAAATACTAAACCCTGAACCCTAAACCCACCCACCCCACCCCACCTGCAGCTCAGCGCCCTGGATCGCGTTACCATCTACGGCCCTAAGGCGGGTGCCCCCAGGGCGTCACTGGCTGCATTCAATGTAGAGGGGCTACATGCCACTGATGTGGCAACGCTGCTGGACCAGTCAGGTGCGCACACCCTAAGCCCTTAGACCCTGGATGTGTAGATTCCTAATGGTGTGCCCGCCACTGGATGCTACTGGACCCACCACAGGGCTCATCCTCTTGCTGGAAAGGGTCCATGTGATCATTGACACCTCGCCCTGCCACGCTCAGTGAAACGCCAATTCAACCCTCGCTCCCACACCTTCCACACCGCCACCACTGCATACAGCCGTCCACCCACGACTCCCACCTGCGCCACCCCCTTATCACCCCCATCACCCCACCCTCACAGGCATCGCCATCCGCTCCGGCCACCACTGCACGCAGCCTCTGCACAGAGAGCTGGGGATCCCTGCATCTGCCCGCGCATCCCTGTACATTTACAACACGCCAGGGGAGGTGGACGCGTTTATTGAGGCACTAAAGGACACGATAGGGTTTTTCGCTGAGCTGGGCATGTAGGCGCGCTGATTTTGACCCGGGGTGTAGGGTACAAGTTTAGGGTCTAGAGTCAGGGTTTGGGCTTCGCCGCGTGCTGGGGATCCCCGCCTCTGCCCACGCCTCCTTGTATGTCTACAAACCCTTAGGGAGGTGGACGCATTGTTGAGGCCCTGAAGGACACGATAGGGTTTTTCGCTGAGCTGGGGATGGACGCGCGCGGTTTGTCCCTGGTTCTGGGGTTGAGGGTTACAATCAGGGTGTAAGGTTGATGAGATTTTGAAGGGAGGTGGGATATTTTGGTATTGATGGTGTGCGCAAATTGCTGGGGATGGGGATACGCAACGCGTGGAACACTTCATACTTTGCTCAGAATATTGCAAACACTTGGCAACCATGGTGTGCCTCACAAATCTTGGAGGTGGGCAATGTGGTACAGTGCCACGCAAGTTGTTATAGGTTTGGGAATATGCCCGAGACCACAGATATCGACAAATTTTGATAAATATTATACGTATATGCACTTGTATGTCGCAATTATTGAGTCAAGTTGAACTCATTGTTGAACTCAACCCCAAGGCCAGTGGCACACCACCCCAACAAGCATTGGGCAACTGTGGTCTGATAACCATCATGGTCTGCACCCATTGTGTAACAGATCATCCAACTATGTACAGATTACATCATGTGAATTATCGTCGACGAGATCTCACTGAATCAGACGGCTTTTAAGGCATTGCCAAACTTTGCCACCTGGGGTGACTCCAGACCTCGCAGGGACGTCAAATGACATCGTCGAATAGCCTTCAGGGCATGCCATCCACACATGGGCGTCTGTGATGATATCTAGTCCCTGATAATATCCAGCCCACTAGGATAGTAGCCTTGGGCCCTGATAATATCCAGTCTACTAGCTAGTAGCCCTGGGCCTACACTTGCCAATTACACGTCATTCCATTGCCAGTACACTGGTACTACCCCTTGAAATTAGGTCCAACCCAAACCCCACAGTATTACGTAATCGTCCGACAAAGCTGATCCATGCCCATTGTCATTATGAATGTTATTCTCGATTCTCCGCCAGCTCCATCATGATTATTATCTTGCTAGCAAAGCTCATCATGATGGCAACTTGGTGGCCCAACTGCGGCACCCTGCCCCAGCCAACGTCCCGTTACACACGCATAGCTGCTCAAGGCCTGCTCCACATCCATATCCTTGTGGCCTGCTAGCAGCCCTGATGCACGCCTTTGTCACCCCCCGGGGAACTTCAATAAGCTTCATGAAGCTAGCTTGGAAGATTCATGAAGGTATTTTGGATGATTCCAAGCTAGGTGTTTCCAAGCTAGATGGAAGCTATACTCCAGTCCAAGAAGAGGATGAAAACAATTCCACCTCATCCCACCAGCAATCCAGCTCATCCCATTGCCTTGCTTGCAAACTCCACTGCCTGCTCCACATCTACATCCAGATCATGGGGTCTTGATGCAGCCCTGATGCATGCCTCAGTCACCCCCCTGAACTCCAGTGGGTTTTGCACCATGGCGGTGATGAGGGTGTCTGTGACTGGCTTGAGTTCAGACATCACCTTCAACCACATGGGGTCCTGCGGTGGGTGCGGGGCGCATTTAGTGGTGAAATTTCATTGCGTAGAAGGAGATCAGTAATTGCATGCCTTGTAGACTTTCATGGGTGCTGGTGGATTTTCAAAAGTATATAGGGAGCGTTTCCAGTCAAGGGTTTTGTACCATTGCTGTGTTGCATGCATAGGTGTGTGTGACAAGCGTGAGGTCAGACATCGCCTTCACATGCCTTGTGGATCGCGCACAAGGCGCCTTGTGGATCACGGCTGCGCTGGTCCTTGACCTGTTCTGATATAAAGGCATACGGGTCTTGTCCTTTCCATTCAAGGGTTTAAGATTTTGACCTTGAACGGCACCTGTGTGCGCAGCTCCTGAGCTGTTCCACATGGCATCGGGAGGTACCATATGGGTTTAGGGTTCACCATCTAGGGTCTAGAGTTTTAGGACTTCATCTTATCACCTTGAACGGCACCCTGTGCGCTGCTGCTTGCGTCTGGCCGGGTGGATGCAAGGGATTATAGGGTTTAGGATTTAGGGTTTTGCCGCCCACTTGAAGGGCACCTCTGTGCGCAGCTCCTTGGGCTGTTCCACCTGGCAGGGTGGACGCAAATAATTATAGGGTTTAGGGTTCATGCTTGGGATTTTTATCCGCCCACCTTGAACGGCACCTCTGTGCGCAGCTCCTTGAGCTGCTCCACCTGGCAGGGGGAGTATGCGTATGAGATGCCGTAGGTGTCGTGCTTGGCGGTGAGGTGGAGGGTCATCCCCGGGACTACGCTCACCTCCTCCATCCACTGAACAGCTTGCTGCCAGGTGCGGCCCTGCAGAAGGGTTTTGTAAGGGTTTTGGGGTTGTAGTAGAGATGAGGGTGGAGCACCATCCTGGGGGCCCCTCGTGTGAGGGTTAGACCAAGGCATTGAGGCACTTTTTACCGTGCAGTGCCATCCCTGAATCACGATTACCTCCTCCATTCCCAGGTGGTAGGGTTTTGGGGTCACAGTTTGAACCCTAGGGTTAGGGATAGGGTTTCCAACCCAGCACTGGCCTAAATGCTGGGCACGTGCTATCGGACCTTTTCCACGTATGGGCTGGTGCTGTAGGTGGTTTCTTCATCCAGGTACAGCGTAAACCACATGGCCACCGCATTGCAAACACCCTCCTCGGCAATTGCAATCTCTAGGGGTACTTCCAGTGGCTGCATGTTGTTGATGGCGTCGTAGAAATCGAATTCCATGACCTTCACAGGGGGTCCCAGGGCCACCCAGTCGTCCCTAGGACAGGAGCGGGGAATGTCAGCGTACAACAAAGCATGAATGATAGAAACCAAGAGTTGAACTGTGACCTTATTATGGGTTCCCTGTCATACACAGAAGCGGATAAGAAGTTTACGCAAAAACGCTGTTAATATGGATGTAATTTATGACCTTGGCGAGTATCACACTCCTCATTTGCTGAACAGTATGTACCACCCTAGACCCTAAACCCCGATCCTTAGACACCAACACAGGCCTAGGACCCTCCTTCCTCCCCACCTGCATTGGCTGAGCTCAATCCCTATGTAGTCCGGGACATAGTGCCACCTGTTGGCCTGCTCCATCTTCACCCCCTTGACAAAATCCAGGCGCTGGAACTGCAGCGGCTGACAATGCACCACACTAAACCCCAAACCCTAAAAGTCGGAACCCTAGTCCACCAAAAACAAAATTCCATTTCCTCCCCACCTGCATTGGCTGAGCTCAATCCCTATGTAGTCCGGCACATAGTGCCACCTGTTGGCCTGCCCGCACTAAACCCCAAACCCTTAAGGTCGGAACCCTAGTCCACCAAAAAACAATGCCCATTTCCCTCCCCACCTGCATTG
>JAULBX010010325.1:6862-43080 GCA_032358255.1 Heterotrichella gracilis | reverse complement strand
CATTTCCCTCCCCACCTGCATTGGCTGAGCTCAATCCCTATGTAGTCCGGCACATAGTGCCACCTGTTGGCCTGCTCCACTTTCACCCCCTTGACAACATCCAGGCGCTGGAACTGCAGGGGTTGGCAGTACACCACCGCCCCCATTGGGCACAGCGTCACATCCTCTGCTAGCAACTTGATGTGGGCGTGGGCCAGGGAGTGGAGTGCGCCCTCGCCGATCAGACCAGAATCAAACACCTGGGGGGAGGGGGTTGTGGAGGGTTTGTGCGCGTGTTGGATGGTGTGTGGATGGTGATTTTGGTTGTGGTGATGTGTGTGTGGCATTGGACATGCAGCACATGCCCCATTGGGCACAGGGTTAGACCCTCTGCAAGTAGCTTGATGTGGGCGTGGGCAAGGGAGTAGAGGGCGGCCTCGCCAATCAGACCGGAATCAAACACCTGGGTGGATGGGTGGTGGGTGGTGGGGTGGGTGGAGGGGCGGATTACACCCTCCATTGGGTGGGCCACTGGGATCAATTGGGAGATACTCAAATGGGTTTGGAGGAGATGGGAGTGACTTGGCATTCTCTCCTGCTGCGCTTGAAAGGAGGTTCATGCGACAAGACAGGCGCAGCACCAACCAGCATGTACTGATGCAGGTACGGGACCCTAACCCAAAACCCTTGAGATACGCAGAAACCGCTTCACCTCACCTCGTACACCAGCATGTCTGCTTTCTGGTCCATGTTGGGACTGTATACACCCTAAAACCCTAAAACCCTAAGCAAAACCCACCTCGTACACCAGTATGTCTGCTTTCCGCTCTATGTCTGGACCAGTCCCATCTGGCTTAATGACTACATCCATGCGCCGCGAGTCCTTATCGTGGATGATGATCTGGGGGAGTGGGATCAGAGGGGATCAGATAGGATCAGGTTCAATCGGGATTGAATTAGATGCGTGTGCTGAGAGTCCTTGTCATGGATGATGATCTGGGGGAGTGGGATCAGAAGGGATCAGGTTAGATTATATTGAGATGAGGTCCTATTTGGGGAGTGGGATCATAAGGGATTTGGTGAGATGAGGTGAGATCAGGTTCAATCAGGGATGAGTCACATCCATGCGCGGCAGGTTCTTGTCATGGATGATGATCTGGGGGAGTGAAATCAGATGGGATCAGGTTGGATTAGATATGATGAGTTTCAATCGAAGATGAATTACATCCGTGCCCCGTTGTCCTTGTCGTGGATGATGATCTTGGGCAGTTGGTAAGCCCCTCTGTCATGGGATCAGGTGTAATCAGGTGTAATCAGGGATATCCCATGTATCCCAGGGATCAGGTGTAATCAGGGATGGTGCACAACCATTCGCTGCCAAGGCCAGACAGCGCCAGTGACTCAAGCTAAGTTCACTCTGCATCTCACCTTTGAGGCATATCCGTTCATGACCACGGTCTCCACACCCACATCGCACATAGACATGCTCATCTCGGCGCCATTCACAAAATCGGCACCGGCCCTGCGCGTGATGGGTTACCTTAGGGTTTGGGCAAACACAGTACAAAGATTTGTTTTTGGGTGAGGTAAGGTAAATAATCCTAAAGAGGAGTTTTCAACACAGAAATCTCATACCCTCACCTTGCTGCCATCATCGATAGCAACCCAGATCCCGCTCCTATATCCAGCACATGCACCGGACCCTGGCGAGACCCCTTCTTTTCAGCCACCGCCGCCCGAATGGCCTTGTCGTACGCGTCATTCCTCTGCCCATCCAGTACCATATCAAAGTGCCACCGAGGTACCAGCGAGTGGCGGGGACGGACCGATGGTGGTGTGGTAGTGAAGCAGATTTGGCCCATGTCTTGGCGCACGCGTAGCTTCAGGTGGTGGCCCTGCGGTGGGGATGGGGGATTGAGGATTGGTGGTGGTAGTGGTGACATTGTACAGCAGAGGGTGCTCTACGGTGGGGAATAGGTGTTGTTGAAATGCTGTGGAGTTTCCCCTTTATTTGGAGGGGAGAGCGGGCAGACAATTGGTGGGAGGTATTCTTGAGCAGCTCACATCAACATTCTGCACCACTCTCCTCCAACAATCTCCTCCAACAATCCATCCGCCGCCCACCACCCACTTGTTTTAGTGTCTCGCCATCAAAATACTGCACCGCCTGCTTCACCGAGCTCATCCCCGGGAGTTTGGTCCCCAGTTTGAAATTTGGAAAGCGCCATCCCCTATCACCTCAACACCCTCAACAAAGCATTAGCCACCACATATACCACCCAACCCACCCACCCCACCTCCCACCACCCACCTGTTTCAGCGTCACACCATCAAAATACTGCACCGCCTGTTTCACCGAGCTCATCCCGGGGATGTCAGGGCTGCCGCGCCCCCAGTTGGAAATTTGGACCTCCTCATCCAAACCCAGCTCCATCCAAAAAACGACCCCGTTGCAAACCCCAGAGGCGGTGGCTGGGATTTCAAGGGAGGCGTCGTATTCCCACAAGGGTGAGGGGAGGTCAGAATCCAGGCCTACTAGGGAGTCCAGCCTGGTTTGAAGGTCGAGGGTGAGGGCTTCAAAGGGCTCGGATATGGGCTTGTAGGGCACGCTGCGGGGGTGGAAATGGTGGGAACAAACATGCGTTTTTTCATGTTTTCATTTTTTTGCTTTTGCAGGGCAAGGGTGAGGGCAATCAGTGGTTACCATTGAGCCTTGACCCAGGGTACGACAGGGCAAATCCTAAACCCTAACACCTAATCACCTAAACCCACTCTTGGCCCCACCTGTCCATATCCACCTTCTCTGCATGTGGGTACCAGCGGTAGGCGTTCAGGTAGGACAGGTCAAACCCTGACACCATACCCACGCGCATGTCCACAAGCATGGCCATCACCTGCAAGAGGGGGGGAGTTGGAGGTGGGGGCGCCAAAGGGGAGAGGGGGGAATTGCTGCGAATGTCAGCAATTTATGTACCATTCCTTTCTCTCGAGTCACATTGTTTGCATGGAGGTTAATGCATCACACCTAAAGAAAGCATGCCAGTGGTGCCATCGCAAATGCAGGGTAAGTGACAACATATACTACACTCTACACCCTTACCTTTACCCTTGAGGGTATTATCCGTGCCCCCGGCTTCACCAGTCGCCTGGCTGCATAGTCGACAGATCCAAGCAGTCGCATACCCAAAATGCTGCAACAGGGGAAGGGTTGTATTTTGTCAGTACTCAAAATTATCAAATTTGAGGTTATTACTGCACCTGATGGTGAAGGCAGAGCTGGTGGTTTTATTGCGGTGGCTGTGGCGGTGGTGGTGGTTGACATGGTGGCTGGCTTTAAGTAATTGTGCTTATATGTGTGCAAACCCTTAAAGTTTCCTCACCCATGGTCAAACAGGTCAGTCACCAGCACCTCCGCCCAATTGGGCGACCTGTGTGGCAATATATTATTGTGCTTATATTTGTGCTATATGTGTACAAACCCTTAGGGTTTCCCTCCTCACCCGTGGTCAAACAGGTCAGTCACCAGCACCTCCGCCCTCTCAGCCATTGCCCCCGGCTGGCGCAGCAGCTCGCGGATGTTCATGTCAATATCATCCCCATACTTGGCCATCACCTGCTCGCAAAGAAAAAATATTCAAATTATACTTGATTATTCTTCATGCCCGATCAGGTTTTAGTAGGCGTTGGTGTAAGAAGAGGCAGAGAGAGAATTTGATACAGCCTAGCAGATATGCATGCGCACAGTCTGGCTGCCCCAATGGCTGGCTGTGTTGGTGGCCAGGTCTGCTTGTAAACACCTTATAACCCATCCACCAAACAAATAACAACCAATCAAGTAAGACAATTCAGTTCAAGCTTGTGTCATCCATCACCTGCTTGACTTTGTCAATTGCCTGTTGGTCCACCCTGGGCAGGGCCTGGGGCGTGGGGTGCAGGAAGGGGCGAGGGGCCTTGGGGACTAGCTGCTGCTCCTGTGTGGGGTTGGTGGTGGTGGTGGTGATGGCGTCGGTGGTGGTGGTGGTGGTGGTGGTGGTGGTGTCGGTGGTGGTGGTGGTGGCGGCTGTGGCTGTGATAGTGGAGGTTTCCTCCCCTTGCACCTGATCCACTCCATTGCTGTCCTCCCCTTGGACATCATTTGGACCAATCTCTGGGGTGTCATCCGTGGGTGGGTGGGTGGTTCCCTCCCCGTTTACCTCCTCCACATCCCCATCCGCCGCCTCCACGCCGCCACCCGCCTCCTCTCCCTCCCCCCAACCCCCACCATCCTCACCCCCTTCCGCAGGCTGCAGCGCCCCAGGTACCTTCCCTATTGCAGCAATCAAAGCCGGATCCAGCGACTCGAATTTGGCCAAGGTAGCTTCTTGGCCCAATTTCAGGTCCAAAAGTGAGTCCAGGGTTTTCTGCTGGTCGGGCGCAAGCTCCTCGCCTGTGTGTTGCGTTCAAACTTTAGCGTTTCGGTACTTAATTGATGTTTTATAATACTCTACAATGTTGTATGGTTTAGGGTTTCGGTTGCTGCACATCAAATTTGGCCAAGGTAGCTTCTTGGCCCAGTTTCAGGTCCAGCAACGAGTCCAGCGTTTTCTGCTGGTCAGGGGCTAGCTCCTCGCCTGTGGGTTGGGGTTGCAAGCGCTCCAGGGTATCATGAGGTTTCAGGGTACCATTGTTGGTTTGAGTATTAGAGGTAGAGGGTTGAGGGTTTGGGTTGCTGCACATCTAATCTGGCCAAGGCGGCCTCTTGCGCTATGAGGTCCAGTAGGGATCCAGGGTTTTCTGCTGGTCGGGGGCTAGCTCCTCGCCTGTATGAGAGGGACCTAGACTTTCGACGAATTATTTTAGGGTTCAAGCTCATTAGATTTGAGACATCCAGCGTCTCAGATTTTGTCAAGCGCCTGCGCAACCTCTTGATTGCATTTTCAGAACCAGCAGGGCATGTGTTTTGCTGGGCTACCTCCTTGATTGTGTTAGAATTAAGAGTGCCACCACCACCACCACCATCGCGCCCCACCTTTGACGCACACTGACATGAGCCTGCCATCCAACAGGTGCACCACCTTGGCTTCGGAAATGGCTTCCATGTTGTCTACAAGGATCTGCTTCGCCATACGGAACAGCATGCGGTTGCGCTCCACAGCGGTCACCCGCCGCGCCCCCAGCTGCGCAGCTAGCAGGGCCAATAGTCCAGTGCCGGCACCCAGCACAAGGACAGAGGCGCCTGCAAAATGGAGTGATTTTTCCTTTGTCCACATAAAATAAAAAATGCATAGATTTCCCATTATGTTTATATATTTGCACGGGATGGCCATGCAGAAAGCATGCGGTTGCGTTCCACAGCGATGACCCGCCGCGCCCCCAGCTGCGCTGCTAGGAGGGCCAACAGGCCAGTGCCGGCACCCAGCACTAGGACAGAGGCACCTACAGCACAGAAGCATGCCTGTCAATTTACGTAACAAGAACTGAAATATATATGTCCCCCACTTGGGATTACAACCATCCCAATAGCGGTCACCCAGCGGGGCTTAATTGTACCGTGAGGGGGGCCAACTCTGCATCTCCCCCTCACAGGCGTCCGACCTCACCGGGTCCCGCAGTATGAGCAGTGAAAACCCTTCTCTAGGGCAATCCATTGGGACTATCCTCCCAAGAATGAGACTGCTAGAAAGGAACTTGCAGTCTGGATGCTGCTACTTCATGGATTCTGTAAGTATACCCTGGCATTGCTTCCCGGACCCTACAAGAAACCCTTCCTTAGGGTAAACATTCCCCACCTGGCATCTCCTCCAATGCCCTCTGCATTGCCCCCTCATACGCATCCAGCCTCACAGGGTCCTGTAGAATTGCCAGGGCCTTGCGGGGATGGACCAGCTCCCCAGTGGTGTTTATGTAATTGAGCACGTGTGCGGTGCGGGGATCCGCCTCCATCTTGGCGCGGGCCAGGGGTTGGAGGCGGAACGCTGGGAGCCAGGTGGGACGCCTGTGGGGGAATGGGAGGGGCAGGTGTGTGGGTGAGGTGGTGGTTTTGAAGGTGGTGGTGGTGGTGGTGATTGGTGATGTAACTAACTTATCAGTCCCTCCCCAACACCCACCCCTCCTCCCAGCCCTCCACCTGTACCCCTGCACACTGTGGTCTGGCCTGTCATAGCCCTGCCAGCTCACCACCCCACAACCACTCCCTACACTGGTTCTCCACCTTCTAGTCCAGCCCAGTCCAGCCCCACCCCCGAACATTGCCCAAACGAACATACACACCCACATCTCTCCCACACCACTCCTATCCTAGGAATGATTCCCCACCCTCCCCCACCTCACACACCACTTGTAGTCGTCCGCGTCATGCCCCAACCCCACACCCTTAATCCCAAACCCTAAACCCTAAACGCTAACTCTAGACCCACCATTCATAGTCGTCCGCGTCGTGGCTTGGCCCAGTCATGCTTTGCTTCCACTGGTTGATCATCAGCTGACGCATGTCGGACCGCCTGGCACGCTGCGAGGAAAGGTATTTAAATTCAATAAAATATGTAAATCATTGATTTTGCCCAGCCATGCTCTGCGTTTATTGGGTGATCACGTGCGGAAGTGGCATGCTTCCAAACAAGCAAGCAGGCGTATGCTCACAAATGGGTGGAGTATACACATGGAATCAATTATCTCCACATGGAATAAATTCTCTCCATGCGCATTGATTTGGATGCCTTTCAGAGAACGCTTCCCTTACGCAAAGTAGCGTGCGCATTCCCACCTGCAGCGCCAGCACCAGATCCCTCTTGGCCATGTCTGACTGCGCGCGCACATCCGCATGCTCTTCCTCGATGGCGGTGGTCACCTCTTGGAGCTTGGTGGCCTGGGAGGGGGCAGGTTTAGGGTTTATGAGATAATATCAGGGTGCAATTACTAGGTTGTAGGGGTTGGGTGTGCACATCTGCCTGCTTGTCTTCTATGGTGGTGGTCACCTCCTGGAGCTTGGTGGCCTGAGGGTTTAGGGTTTGATATCAGGGTGCAACTACTAGGGTGCAAGACTGGGCTGCAGTGGGTGGGGGTTTGGTGTACATGGATCGGGGTTTGGGACTTAGGCATGCACATCTTACAATCCCTCCATGTGTGACCCTAAACCCTAATGAGGCAACTCCTGGGACTTGTGTGTTACAAGCCACAGAGATGCCACGTTATACGTGTACACTGCAGGGACATCCCGCTCACAACCCTTCTCTAGGGTTTCCCAACCACCAGCATCTCCTTGTTGCCCGGGTCCAGCTGATTGGCCCCTTTAAGAATGGAAATGCTAATAAGACAGACTTACTTGCTTATATTAAACCCTTCCCTAGGGTTTTGCCACTCACCATCTCCTTGTTGTCTGGGTCCAGCTGGTTGCCCACTTTGAATGCGGTGTAGGACTCACGCAGCATGCCCATGGCAAGATAGGCGCATCCAGTCCTGAAGGAGAGAGGAGTTACATCATCAGTGTGGGGAGTTGGCGTCAAGTAAAAACGTGGTGTGTGGGGTGGACACCACGACCATACCCTAGAGCCTAAAGATGTGTTTGAACCCTGCCCTGAGTGCGGTATAGGCCTCTCGGGGCATGCGCAGTGGTAGGCGCATGCCGTCCTGAAGGAGAGGGAGAAACAAAGGGGCTGCGTCACACCAAGGCGATAAAGGTGGCATGTCAAAGGTGGACGCGTGGGTGTGTCCTGGCCCTAAACATTCCCCTTTGGCCACTCCGCATTGAGTCATTAAGCGCATCATCATAGCGGCCAAGGCCCAAAAATAGGCTGCGGAGCAATTGCTGAGCACCCTAAACTCTACAGTTGCCGTTAGGGCATCACGAGTAGGGTGTAGGGGGCACACCGCAGCCCCCCTTGAAGTTTTTCTTACCTGTAGTACCCCTTGGGCCACTCTGCATTGAGCTTGATGCACTTTGTTGCGTCGTTGAGAGCATCGTCGTAGCGACCCAGCCCTAGATAAGCAGCTGAGCGGTTGCTGAAGAGAGTGTAGTCCTGCTCTGCCCCCGCAATGGCCTGGCAGTACAGCTTCACCGCTTCTGCAAGATGCAATAAGTTAAGGATAAGAATGAGTCAGAAAAAGGGGGGAGGGAGTTTTGGCTGCAGGGCGGTTACGGAAGAGGGTGCATTCCTGCTCTGCACCCGCGATGGCCTGGCAGTACAGCTTCACCGAAACACATCACAGCAAATTAATGTAATGTATGGGGCTGAGGCAGCAGCTTGCGCATTGGGATGGCTGCTACTAATCCCTAATTGACACAAAAAGGCCTCTCCTTTCTTTGCGCATGGCTTTCCAAATGTGTTTGCCGTTATCAAAAGCGGCAGTGTACCTTCAATCGCATTGATCCTGGCAGTGTCAAATGTGACTAAAGGTCCACTACCCCTTAAAATTACGGCAAACACATTTGGAAAGCCAGGCACAACATGGAGAGATCTCTTTTTGTGTCAAATACGTCACATTTGGCATCCTGAATTGATGTAGCTAACGCAAACGTACAGTGGTAACTTGGTTCAAGCAGCGCCCACCACCTCGACATTCGTACCCTCACCCACCCTCCCCACAAAATGAAGACCAACCCCCAAATCTCCAACCCACCTTGGTAGCGCCTCTTACTGAATGCCTACTTGCATGCCTTGGAGGATACACAACCAACGCCAGCATGGTGGGGATCATGCCTGCCAGGCGTATTATAAAACACTCCCATTATTCCTGAAATCTACCCCATGCCACTCAGTTTTGCATCAACTACAACCCCAAAAATCCACCCCAAAGCAAGATCCCCACCCCACCTTGGTAGCGGCGCTCCTTGAAGGCCTGGTTGCCTGCCTTCTTCGAGGAATCCACAATGAAGGCCAGCATGGTAGGGTCCATTTCATTCAGGTTGATCCCACTCTCCTCCTCTATCTGTTGTTTGATGGAGGGGGCGCACACGGTGGGGTCCACCCAGGGGGTGGCGCTGGCCACCTCACTCCCCATGGTGGTGGTGGTGGGTGGGGTGGGTGGGTGGGGTGGGTGGTGGTGGGGTGGGTGGTCCCTGTAAGGAGGGGAGACAGAAGGTGAAGCAAGGGGGAAAATTGCCTAGAGGTAGGGGATGTGTATGGTTGGGTGAGTGTATGCCTGGCTGATGCTGCTCTCCTCCTCTATCTGCTGTTTGATGGCGGGGGCGCACACGGTGGGGTCCACCCAGGGGGTGGCGCTAGCCACCTCGCTCCCCATGGTGGTGGTGGTGGTGGCGTGGTGGTGGTTTGGCTGGGGTTGCTGTTACTGAAGTCCTTGACAAAGGCTGCTGCTTTTGCACCTGATATATGGTGGGTGGGTTTGTTTGGGTGGCATGTGAGGGCTAGTGGCCTGGATGAGGGTTAGAGTTGCTGCCGGCAAGTGGCTGTTTAGGGTTTAGGTTTTACGGTTGCTGCCTGGGGGTTTCATGGCAGTGACGCACACGCCATGAAGGGAGGGGGGAAAGGTTGGAGGTGACAGAAAGGTGCAAAGGTAACAATTATATAGAGATAGGGTGTGTGTTTCTAAGATGGGCGTGGATGCCAGCCGTGGGCTGAAACTCTGCCCAGGGGCGAATGCCTCGCACCTTAGACAGGGCTGTCTAACGTACTTTTTCTTCCAGAAAATATATCTGCTGTTACCCGCCACTTGAAGTACAAAGAGCCGAGCTTAGTAAGGTGTATCTCCCTTGCTTGCCCACAACTTGTGCTGCAACAGGCGCCTTCCTTATGTGGGTGCCTCCCCTATGTGGGTGCCTCCATCCCCTCACTTAGCTCTGGAGCAGGCGTCGCCACGCCATTCCTGCATATCGTATACGACGTGGTGTGATTTATAAGAACAAACACATGGTGATGATCCATGTGGGTATTGACTGATCACCGCAATTGTGCCGACCAATGGCACCGGTGGACAGAGTGCAGTGCAAGGGATGCCGGGCAAATGCCGTTGGATGCGGGACCTTCTGACGATCGGAACCGTCGCAAAATGCTACCTGTCGAGACCCGGTTTGTGCAATGCGACTTTGGGTGCAGGATTAAGCTGGTGGTTGCACTCGATGACCTGGAATGTGGTGGCTGGAAAAGTCATGATGGCACTGCCCGCAGTGAAAGCAATTGTGGGACGGATCACTGTGCGAAACGGCCTTTCGCCGGACGGGACGAATGATTTCTTGACCCACTGTCAGTGATATGAACGACGTCAAGTACAAAACAATAAATAGGCAAGCTTATGAAGCGATACACCTGTGCAGCAACGAAACGGTGCCCGCCTATGCTGGCTGGTCCAACCTCAACTGGTGCGCAAGCGTTAGGTCCCTAGTAAACCTGTCATTATTCCCGACCGTTTCTCGCCTTCAAAACGCCAGATCGTGAGCATAAGAAGCGAAGGGGCACCGGCGTTGTATATGCATGCATCTTCGAGCATGCCCAGTTGACCCAATTACCTTCAGTCCGCTGAATTCGCAAAAGCGCTCTGGGATGCTGTTACCCGTCGCTCACTCTAACAGTGGAAGATGGTTGTTGACTCTTAATACACACAGGGGTTGTTTCAGGAGGTTGCGGGTTCGTTTACACCAATAGCTGCAAGGGGAAAATAACCAACAAAACGAGGCTGCACAAGGAACTGCAATAATGGTGGTGCAAGCTTGGACAAGTGAAGTCAGCATGTGTCAAATTCACACATTGATAAGAGTGAAGTGACATACGACCCAACATCAAGTACGTGAGATCAATAAAGGAAAATAAGACAGCCAATGTGATGGCATTGCGCATTGTGTTGGTCAACCCCTGCTAATGCAACCCTGCTACTGCAACCCACTCATCAACAAGCGGCTTACTCAAGCGCAAAGCACAGCCCATCCTGTAGATTGGGTGGATTTATATCTTTCTGCAGGTCTAAATTTGCAAACCCTACCACTGGATAACCCGCAGACTGGCGCTTCCTTCAAATGTAAATTTTACTGCGGCGGCAACCTCCCCTGGATGGCGCCCACTGGACTTGTTCTCTCGTACGTCAGATCCAGACAGCTGGTCCCCCTTACAGGTTTTCTCCTGGCAAGGCAGTACGCTGGCCCAGTGATCCATGCTGTTCCACGGTAATCCAATGTCTCCGCCACCAAACACAGCTGTCACAATCCTTTCTGCACAGGTTAATATCTGCGATTTTCTAACAGTAAGCTTTGTGAGCACTTTAGCTTTTGACCATATAGCTCCAGCCACAAGCCAACCCTCCCCCTGCTATTCCCGCCCCCCCGCAACTCTGCTGCCCACCACACCCACATTACGGTACTCAGCATCAACATCACTCCATGGCCTGTCTGTTCCTGATCATCTCCGATTTACCCACCTGTCAAATTAACATTTTCCTGCTCCTGTGGTATCCACTTTCTGCATTATTGCTGTCGTCCCATGGCGTTTTCCTTGCCGGATATTGGGTGGCGCAGAGATTGAATTTGCCTGTGACCGATGATGGGGCTACTGGTGAGTGCCATGCCACCCTTTGTGAGACTTGTTGCCTCCATATTTAGAGCTCTCAGCTACAAGCCAGGAGGGTGAAGGGTTTTACTGAACCCTTAGGCAGGGTTGAGCCCAAGAAATGCATTTAAATGAATATTCAAGTGAATTATTATCCTCCCCCGTTACATTTCAGCGGTATCCTCCTCGCGGGGGTGTTTGCCTGGCTGTTGTCGTGTGGAGTGTCGTGGCACGTTCCACTTGTGCCTCCAAGCTTTCGGCAATGCGGCAAGATGCACCGCTGACAAAGGCTGCTGCTGCCACCCACCACTTACCATCGCCTGACCTTGTCACCGAGATCAACCTACTTTATCACTAGTCACCTTGTTCTGTCCCGTAAACCCACACAATGGGCTCCCTGACAGCAACGATGAGTGTCACGCAAGTTAGGCCCTTCGCAGCCACGCCAGCACGGCCTGCTGCAAGGAGCGTGAAGGCAGTGAGGTGCATGGCTGCCAACAACGGCAATGCGTCCATGATTGACCGCCGTCAGGCCCTGCTTGCCCTCACATCCATCCCTGCCTTGGCAGCTGCATTCCCAGGTGGGTTCAGCTCCGAGGCACCTGCCTAACTGTCTGTGACGATGCATTTGCAGCCTCGTCTCTATACAAACTTCACAAGGGCTGTGGCGGTTAGCAAGACCGTTGCTTTTGGCCGTCGAGCAGCACCTCATGCATTGTGGTTCGTGTGATGTCACCCTCCCATTGTGCATCCTATTGCACAGCCCACTATTCTTTGTGGTACAATGCGTGGTTCTCAAGTGATCACAGGCACTGTGTGGCCCGTAGTTCTTGTCCCAGTGTACTCTCTGACCATTGGGCATCATTTTAGCACTCTGCCGTGTTGCAACAGCCCCCACCATTGATACATAGTGTGCTGCTCACTTGCAAGTGTTCACGGGCAATGTGTTGCTCGTTGAGCTGGTCAAATTTCACTCTCTGATCACTGGCACCTTGTGCACCCTCTCCCTAGTGGAATACTCTCTCCTGGAGTTTGGATCACGATATTGCTGCACTGTACTGTTTGCTGCTCACCTGCAAGTGGTCAGAAACTTTTTATGGGCCATTGTACCGGTCACATCACACAGTCTAACCATGGCTGTTGTGCACCACCTGCAGCCCTGGCCCTGCTTGACTACGAGGACGACGAGGACCTGATCGAGAAGGCTAAGGCCAACAGGGTGGCCCGCCTGGCCAAGGAGAGGGCCACGGAGCAGGAGTTCCAGAAGGTGACTGGCTACTTTGAGAAGGCGGAGGAGAAGGAGCTGGTCCCAGTGCAGAAGGCAGTGACCAAGCTGGCCAAGTCTGGCTCGCAGCTCGACTCTGGTGACCTGCCAGGCGTGGTGGCCACCATCAGGTGTGTATAGCTTTTCAAGCTTTGGTGGGTTTCCACCTGGGTTCCCCAAAGCCGTGTGTATGCCACTGCACAGCTGGGTGCATTGCTGCTGCGCATCCAGTCTGTGCTTGTGCCCTGCAATAAGAAAGTATCGTTTCGATTGTAATTTGTGACAGTCGCAGTTCCAGCGCAAGGCAACTGTAGCTAAGCAACTAGGAGGCTTGCTGCGCTGTGGGTGGCAACTCACGGCAAGCTTTCTTTCCACAGCAATACTGACTGTTTTCAAAAAAAAACTGGGAGGCTTGTGTACTGAGAAATATATTACCCTTCGCTTTCCACAGTGAGCCGTGGGTGGCAGACTTCCAAAAGGCGTCCTTCCAGCTGAGCACCAGCGAGGGTGCCAAGAAGTCAGCACTGGATGTGTTTGAGGGCATCATTGCCATCGAGTCGGCAGCCAAGGCGGGCAGCCTGTCCGGAGCCAAGAGCAGCTTTGTGACCACAGTCTCGGCGCTGCGCAGCTGGACGCAAGAGACCGGGGTCACCAGCTACATCAAGGGCCTGTAGGCTGGCTGTAATTGCATGGTATCCGCTGCCGTCTGGGCAGCATACCAGCTAGAAACAGCCTGGAGCCAACAACGCCTGGTGTGCCGGTGGTTCGCTGTGAGTGTGTGGATATTGCAGCGTAGCATGCAAAAGCAGCTTTTGGAGGCATATGTCAGCGCTGTGCTGGATGCAAGTGAGGCTGGTGTGGCGAGCCACATCAAGTGCTGTAGGTTGGCTGTTTTGCCAGTGTCAGGCTGGGTGCCTACTTAATGTGCGGTGTGATGAGAGTAGAGGATGCAGCCTGGTGGTAAACCTTTAAGGCTGGTGTGCGCATTGACCAGGCAGCGCACTGTTGAAAACCTGGTGTGCGCTATGATTGCGCGGTTTTCATACTTGTTTTTGCTTCAGGTTTTTACCGTTTGCTGGGCAACAGAATTCTAATGTCAGTGAGTGTAGTGAGGCTGCTTGGCGCAGATGATTTGAGCAGCTTGGGCAAGGATAATCAATGAAACTACTTGTTTTCCCTATATATGTTTGGGCAATGAATTAGGAACGCTACAAAGAGTCGTCAACTTCAAGAGAAGATATGTTTCTTTCCCCTGTAACTACACCCTTCCTCCCTACCCCCCCCCCCTTGCCTGCTTCACATAATGTCTTGAATGCACTTTGTGCACCACTCTTCACATTATGGAGGTTGTGATCACCACTGAGCATCAGAGCCGCCTTAATAATATTTGCAAGTATGTTGGATGCACACCACGCTACACAATGTGACTGCCTTGAGCTGCCTTCTTCCCAAGAAAGGACCCAGCCATGGGTGCCAGCAGCCCCTGTGTCAAGTTCAGCTCTTCCCCAGGCTCGGGTAAAGGTGCCGCCACCAGGCGCGCCGTTTCCTCCTCTCCCTCGCCCCCAACCCCCCTGTTTTCTGTGTTCTTCCAAGCAAGGTAGGCCACCCCGAGGCCAGCAATCAGCGCGCAGGGGAGGAACCACAGCACTGTTTTGCACGCAGTCTCAGCCACGTCCATCTCCCCAACATCATGCATGATCCAGTCCTCCCCCAGCTGCACCTCCTCCTCGCTTGGATCAGTGGTGATGATGATCACGGTGTCGATCACTTGGGAGCCCATGCCCGGGTCCAGCTTGGAGAAGGGCCCATTGGAGTGCCTGCTGGTGCAGAGGTAATTGTCAATTATTTTACAGCATAATGCACAATCATTCTCATGTCATAGGCATATGTAGGTGCGTGCACATTATGCGCATGGAATTCTCACTGTGCATTGGATCCCCCATGCGGTTCATGGTCACATACACCATGACATGCATCAAAGAAAAACGGCTACCACTGGCAGATGTGTGTGTAGGCAGCATCTTGCGGCGGCTAGTGAAAGAAAGGAGTGCATGGCTGTGGTAGAGGCACCCATCCTAGGGGTAATACTGGACAGCATTATGCATTTTGGCACCATGCGCTGGGGTCCAATGGCTGTGTTACATTTTTCAGGTCAGATGGTGGTCCCAGTACCTGTCATGCGCGTAGCCTGCATTTGCGTTGTGGTCCACAGCATCCCTCATGACCAGCTCAGCTTGCATCTGCAGCACAAACCAAATAGTCACATCAGCAAATAAACCAGCAGACAAATAATGGATTGTGAAAGCTGGAGAGCAGGCAGCAGTACTTTGCAATGAGCAATGTTGCAATCAGCACCCCCCCACCTCCTGACAATGCAGCATACACGCATGCAGCCTGGTACGTACATAAGCGCATAAACCCTTGCACATTCAGCTTCTTCAAATTTGGTATAACCAGATTTGTAATCCTATTTTTGTAAACAGCACAAAACATGCAAACCCTGCAGGGTGCACCTTTTCCGTGTGCATGACCAAAGCAATCCCAACACACCCATACCCATGCACGCATGCTCACCAGCTTGCGGTTGCTCCCCACCACCCCCACAGCACCAGCCGCAGCACCCTCCGCCCCACCAGCCGCCTGCTGCAGCCCCTGGGTCAGCACCGCAAGCTGCTGGAGCCAGCTCAGCAGCTGGCTCCCCTCCACACCAGCCACCACCGGGGGCCCCACACCAGCCACTGGCGCGGGGGTGGGGGCGGGGCTGGGCACGGGTGCTTCCTCCCCTCCGCCCATAGCTGCAAAGAGCAGGAAGGAGGTAAGAACATGGAAATAATGGAAATAAATGTCAAAATAATGCAAAAATAGTGTTAAAATATTTACTAAAATAATGTTAATACAAACGTTAATAGAACGAGGATGGCCCCCACTCAGGTTGACATGTAGTGTTCTGTGTGTAGGACCTACACTGTAGGTTCCTAGGCATGCATGGTGCGGGGATGGGGGTTGGGGACCGGGGATTCGATGTTGACAGGATTTGAGAAAATTGAGCCAAATCGGAGACAGGCTTCTAGACAGCAGGGGGCAAATATTGAAATATTAATGGGATTGATAGTACTACGCTGCCTGTCCATACATAGGCGATTGAGGGGATTACTCCTTCAATCTCCCCTAATAAATCAGCATACACAGCAGACTGTCTCAGCAGTACACCATTGAAAAAAGGAATCAGATGCGTAAAAAAAAATCAAAAGCAGAAAGTATTCCCTACCTGCAATGAGCACCTTGACCACCAGCTGTGCCAGCGCATCGCTGACGTCAGCAGGGCGGGGCGCTGAGCTGGCAGCCAGCAGGGCTTGCACGGGGGGGAGGCGGGCCAGGAGGGGGGCGTGGTGCGGGAGCAGGGTTTGGACCAGGGTGCTGTTCATCAGGAACGACTGCGGGGAAGGGGACGGTGTCAGTGACGTGGTTCTGATGTGTGGTCGCAATGTGTGGGTGATTCCAGGTATTTCAGGTGGGTGGTTATGCAATATATGCTGTTTCTGGGCCACCATGTTCACCTGCTGTTAAGTTTGTGTGAATTGTTTGACTGGGAGGGTAAAGTATACTGCTACAAGCATATGTGCCCCTTGCACCCCCGCACCCCTCCCACATCCCCAACCCAACCCACCTCCACCGCCTGCACGCCACCCCCCACGCTCTCCCTCAGTTGCTCCCCCAGGTTGCGGGCAAGCACCATCTCAACCAGGGCAAGCACTGAGTCGGAGCCACCACCACCCTGGCTGTTGCTGGATGTGGTAGTCAGCAGGCGCCGGTAGCTGTATGCTGCAAAGGGCACATCGCCACTGTAGCCGGAGGAGTTTCCATTGGAAAGGATTTCCCAAAGCTCGGCGTCAGCCTGCAAAAGAGGGAAGAGAAGAATGCTAAGGTGTGTGCAACAGCCACCCCTCTAAGCCATGCAGTTGCAACTCGCCACATCCTGCCATGTTGAAAACCTCGCCATCACTTGAGAACCCTAGGTCAGATTACACATACCTGTGCCACCGCATCTTGCCACTTTTGGAAATCCACATCATCCCCATAGGGCATCAGGTCCTGCATCACCATGGTACCATTCTCCACTGCCACCTGCACCAACACCACCTATTTAATTGCTTTGTTATTTGGTATTTGAATGTATTTCTATTAAAAATCCACATCATCCCCATAGGGCATCAGGTCCTGCGTCACCATGGTACCATTCTCCACTCCCACCTGCAGCCATCAGCTACACACTAGTTAAATTAGAACCTTGACCAATTAATAATTGAACACGCCATGCATGGACCACCTGCCAACAAAGCACTGATCAAACCCACGGCTTGCCACAGCTTAATGTGATTATGCGCACCTTTCAGCGTACATTCACAGACAAAAATCCTAAGATAAAATTATTTGCTTGTCAAATGAACAGAATCCCCACAGGAGTGTTAGTCCCCACCTGCACCATCTCCAATACCATCACCCCATCCACCCCGTCCTGCGTCCCATTGCGCTCGCCCCCTGGCCCTTCCAGCGCAGCCCCAACTAGGGTTTCCATCTTGGCAAGCATTTGAAGCCCACGTGACAGGGTGTCTGCGATGGCTGAGGCGGCGCCAGGTGGCAGCGGGGCGAGGGGGGTGCCACCTGAGGTGGCGGAGGCCTCAGCGGCTGTGCCCATGAGGAGGGCCACCTGGAAGAATGGGGAGCGTGGGTGATTCCGGTTCTCAAACCCTGTAGGGTCTCGGGGTGTAGGGTTTTTAGGTTCAGGGGTTGCTAAGCCTTGGTGTCCAGGGTTTTAGGGTTCAAAGGTTGCTTGGTGCCCAGGGTTTAAGGGTCAGGGGTTGCTTGGTGTCTAGGGTTTGGCATCTCTTGCCACGCACCTCGTCATCAAAGAGCATCGGGACACTCCCTACACTCCCTCCCAGCACCAGTGGCGGGCCCCTCAGTTGGGGCCCTGCCATTGCCACCGCATGGGCACAGGTGCACCACAGGGCCAAAGCCAAGCAGGCTGTCAGCACTTGGCGCCTGTTGGTGTAGGTGTTGGTGCGCAGGGTGGGCATTGTTTCCGCATGCTGGCGGCGGGTGGTGGCGTGGCGGGTGGTGGTGGCCGTGGTGTGTTGGCTGGGGGTGGGACCCATGCAAGGGGCACTGTCCAGGTGCTGCTGCGAAGGGGCGCTATAGGCTTGTAACTGTGCCAGGGTATTGGTGTGTGGTCTGGGATGTGTGAGAAGAAGCCTGGAGTGCAGCTGTAGGGGTGAGAATTGGGGTGCCTCTAAGCCCTCCTGAAACTCGAGTCCCCAAGGTCGTGCTATATAGATATATATATATAGCAAGAGTTGCCTGGCAAAAGACGTTCCGCTGCTGAAAGTCAAGGTAGTAGCTGTGACCTTGAATACTGTGAACGAAGAGGGCGTGGGGTTATCAATATCGACAGTGCTAGGAGTGGCGGTAGTGAACCAAAGCCTTGGCGTTGGCAACCGGTGATCACAGGTTGGTGGGTGGACGACAGGGACGACAGTGCGCATATGCGGTGCCCTGAAAGCTTGCGCTTGGATATCAACGACACAGGACACCGTTTTAAACGTTTAACAGCAGCGCTGTCGCTGTCGTTCCGGCGCGTGACTGGTGGCGACGCGCGCGTCAAATGCTGACGGGCCCCGGGCGGCAGCCGCGCGCGCGATAAGTTATGCTGCTTGGTGGAGTGCAGAGCAGTTTCAGCATAGCTGACGTCATTGGTAGTGTGTGCATTGCACTGCTAGGAAATAAGAAAGTCGGTGCACATTTATGGTCAAGACGCCCGCGCCGTGGGGTGGGAAACTGATGCTGACGCCAATGCATGCTGACCATGGCCATGACAACATGCAATGTTGCCATGAGGTTGCATATGCCTGAAGCCAACTGGAGGAAAGAAAATCATTGTCAATGAAGGCAATTACTGGCTGCCTGCGACGGTGGCTTACGCAAGACCCTACCCCTAATATTGTACGCGTCCAGAACTTTTATTCTGTAAAAATCCACCACAGTGAGGGTGGAAAAGGTGGCACAGCAAATACATGGATGCGCCTATGAGGATCAGTGACAGGCTCCTTTGTCACACTGTAGTACAGGTAGGGCTAAGCCAGGGGTCAGGCTGATTCATGATGTTGATTGACCCAACATCTACTTACTTCCTGCAAGTAGCCAAAGGAAACATAAATGAATGTGCATAATAATGGACCGACAGTAACAGAATCGATGGATGTTCTTAACACCTGTTGCCTGCTAGTAAATCCCTTCAAAAAAACAAACACGCCTGACAATGGGACAGCTATCCAATTGTCCGTGTACAAACTTATGAGCATTCAATGATACTGGATTGCAAGGCACCAACAATGAAGCAGGCTTCCTGTCCCTACACTGGACACGAGCATTCAAATCCCATGCCATCCAGCTACATGACTATGCATGAGTCAAACGAGTACTTACTTTTTAATCGAACAAACCATTTTTTTAGTCAAACGAGTTTAGTGTACAGTAAATGCATGCCACTCCCGTGTAAAATCTGTGCAGCATTTTGAATCTTAGACTATTTGAATAAAGTTTGTGCAGCACTTGTAAGCCAGCACTACAGTACTACTGTAGTTGAAGCGTAGTTGCTTGAATATGTTTCATGGGCAGTGCACAACAGGTCGCTGCAGAAAGAAACTAATTTCTAGTGCAAGGATGACCATGCAAGAAATTGCTGCACAAATGAGCATCAGCCAGCTTTAAAATAGCTTCTCATGAATCATAGGATATGGTGCACTTCACTTTGAGATGGCCCTCAAACACGCCTGGATGATTGACATTGATGGGGTAGGGCTGGCCATTGGGGTCTGTGTACTCAGGAATATCATCATTTCCCCACCATTCTGCCCCTGTGAAATGGTTCACAAATGGCTCTGTCCTAAGTGATGCCCATTCGCATATGCTACCGTTCTTGTGAGAGACATACAATGAGTAATTTACTGGTAACCTGCACAAGTCCCGAGGATCCCTGCCTACTATGGTCATGTTGTTGATCTGCACATGCTCCAGGCCCAGGTACACACCCAAACGTGGCAAAGTTGCTGCAGCAGGCGATGGCTGCCCTTTCCCTCCTGTCCCATCGTCTTGCTCACTTGCACTCGTGTCATAAACGTCGAGGTCAAGCTGAAGCCTCCACCACAGCCCCCGGTAGTAGAACATATTGCCTCGCAACCTGTTGGAACCATTTTCCAGCGGCTGGTTCAATGTGTCCAGCTGCACCTGGAAAAAATCCACATCCACATTTGTGTAAGCGCTCCTGCATCCGCGACATTGATGAATCCACTGGAAGTGGATGATGATCATGATGGTGCACCTGCAGCTCTGTTAATATGCAACTAAGACAAGCAAAGTTTCATGCAGTGTATGAAGCGCAGTGGATGCATACATGGTCATTTGCGCACAACATTGTGTGGCATTGCAGCCTCCTCAGCTATGTGCCTTACTTGTAAAACGTATTCCTCTGATAGCAATGTCACCGGGCGGTGCTTTGAGATGAACGGCATGCCTGTTGTGTCTCCCTCGTTGTTTCCCTTCCAGGCCTCTACTGATACGACTGACGCATGATGGGAGTACAAAATGCCCACGACAATCTCGTTGATGATTGGCAGCAGCTTCCAGTTAGGCAGGTGTGCCACATAGGTGTACAAAAATGCTGGGTGCACATGCTTCCACCGCACCACAGACACCAACTCCTCTGCCATTGCTTTGCATTGAGTGGCTGAATACTGCCGGCTGTCCATCCACATGCTCAGTGCAACCACCACTGCACACACAATACACCTTATGCCAATCAAGGAGTCAATAGACAAGGTTGCATCCAGCCTTGTCAGTCAAGGAGTGGCATGCCAGCTGCTTTGGCAAATTTACCTGGCAAGTCTATAGGAAAGGATTTCCTGCGTGCTTTCAAAGGTGCACAAGGCAATGAGCTGTTGAATGCTAAGAATGGTTTTTTTTTTTTAAAGAAGGCATTTTCAGCAGTCAACAGCGGATTGCCTTGTGCGCTAAAAGCACGCAGTTGGCACACGCTAGACACTAAATACATTTTTCTTAAGAGGTTAGAGGGAGCTCAGTACATACTACAGGTAGTCAGTGTGGCAACTTTACTGACCTGATTCTTCCCCGCTCAACCTTTCTATCAGGAACTGCAAACAAATCCAGAATATCAGCTTTATTGAAAATGTGGGTGGGATGCTATTTACTCTTTTCTTACACTACTGTAAAGAAAAAAGAAAGGAAAGAAAGAAAGGGCACGCGCAAAGGTGTAGTCGGGTGCGATACAAACAAAGTAGGTGTCCCATGTTGATGGTGGCGATTGTCATTTGGTTAAATAATGATCATAAAGGTAAACAATTTAAACCATTATTCACTTTTATTAATAACAAACCTTGTCTCTACATGCATGTCAGCTTGGATACCATCAGATTTACATTGGGTTTGCCCATTATTGCCTGATGACATGTATCATAATTCTGGGACATATCATCAGTGATGATTCATCATACATGCGCATGTTTAGAAGGTTTCAAGAAACAAAAAGGTTTTCCAGTATGATGAGTGGATGACAGGAATTTAATTGAATGAGACGAGTGTGATGGACAGGCAAATAAAGTTCTATCGGACAAAGTGATGTAGGAAATGTTGATTGCGAGTACGAGTCTTGCCGCAGCAGCATTCTCACTGGTCACCAGAGTATGCATTTTAGAAGGTAAAGAAACAGCTGATAATCGGCAAAGCGTTGCTCAAAATTTTATCTTAATATGCACAAGGCGACTCCAATAGTCATTTAAATGATTACCAAGGTCATAGTATGCTGCGTTAACCACACCTTGACTGCCTGCAGAGGCAGCGTGCATAGCTCCTGCGACCTGGCCTCATCTTTCAACACCCCATCTAGCTCCTTGAATTGCTCCAGGAGGAACTCATTGCACCGCTTCACCACCTGTTTCGTTGCATCATAGTGCGCCATTTTCTCAGCCGTGGCAAGCACAGTGATGCATGTCTCAACTGAAAGCTCCTGAACAATTGACCAGTACGATTTATTGCAAGTATGATAACACGTGAAGCATGCTGTGACCAATGCTCCTTTTTTATGGTCCGCACATCTTGGCAGAATTCAAGCAGGCAATCCTGGCCAGTTCAACTTCTGAGATTGCACCCCACCAGTACCACTAAAATGAAAGTAGTAGTCCGTGTTGAAACAATGCCCAATACTGGCGCCAGACAAATAATCCATTCAGAATCCATACCATGTCAAGCATTGCCTTCAAAGCTGCATTCACACAGATGTCCATCTGATACTTGTAAGCACATTCTGCAAATGCCGTGACCTTTTGGACACCTGCAAACGGCGTGAGGTATTTAGTTGGCATGAGTTGAATACCTTAAAACAGACAGGCTTGCATGTAGCTACAGGCGCACATGTAGGTCATGGCACATGACAGATATTTGTATATGCAGCTAGACAGACGATGGCACAAACATTCAGCCACAGAATAAATGAATACTATTAGTATTTTTTAAAATAAAATAAGCACCCTCCTCCAGCCATAAACTTTAGTCCAAAATATGAGGTACTGTGGAAATTTCTTTACCGGACACCGGACACATTATTAGGGCGCCAAATGCAGTACATGCATCTCACATGTACTGTCTGCCTCCTCCAGCCCTCCTTTGTACAAAGCA
Organism: Heterotrichella gracilis; assembly: GCA_032358255.1. Lineage (NCBI taxonomy): Eukaryota > Xanthophyceae > Tribonematales > Xanthonemataceae > Heterotrichella > Heterotrichella gracilis. Next base: position 20,622 of record JAULBX010010325.1, on the reverse strand, counting down.
CCAATGACAGTCTTGAGCACCTGCGCCTCTCCCTCATCTGTCACTGTGATCTGCAACTCCTTGCCTTCCGCGCCTTCTACCATCCAGTTGTCTATTCTGGTTCTGCATGAAGGTCAGCCTGATCAGTTGCACAGCAATGAGAACACCTACTACCTACTACCTCGCCAATGATGTGATGCATTGTAACCAGTTCACACAGTTCAAATGCTGCACAGGCAGTATGGCACAACCTTCCAATACACTCAGTGGATATATAGAATATAATAGCCGAGTTTAAAACACACATTCCTCAAATTAGACCCACTGCCGCAGGATTATCACGAATGCATTGGAATTCCTACCCATTGCAACAATTTACAAGCAATTGCAGTTTTTAGAGTTGCATGCATGTGCTGTTGTTGAACTTCAAGAAGTCTCTGCTACTCACCAGCCCCACATAATCCTCTGTCAACGACGTTCCTCTTGATGCAAGTATGTCAGAAGTAAGTACTCGGGTTGTGCTGGGAATGATACACTCGTATATGCGCATGCATTCCATTTCCAACTTAATTTTAGCGGCGCAACCTTAGCTTAAGCCAATTAATTACGTAGGCTGGTGGAACCGTTGGTTGCAATGGGGACTGGCCGGGTGCCAGACCTTGGCGGATCTTTGTCAAGCAATGCACAGGGGAGCGTAGTGCTGTACTTCTCTTGGCAAAGAGAAGTACCATGGTTTTTGGTAGGCTGGTATTAAAAAAGAAAAAAATGTACCAGCCCACAGCCCATTAAAAACACAAAAATGTCGTACTTGAAGTAGGCAGACCTCGAGCCCAGAACGATTGTGGAGGCAAGTATGGATAGCATCGGTCGAGCCTCGCTGTTAGCACAGGCCGCTCTGGTGGCTTTCCAGCGGTACTCGTCTGAACTTTGTTGACTGGACTGGCTCAGAGTCTCGTAGTCTGCCTTGGTCGGCCCGGACCAAAAGTCTGCTGAGTCACTGTCATGGATCCGATCAATGCAAAGCACCAGCGCTATTGTCACATCTGCGTATCGCGGATCGTCCAAAAAATGACTAGAGTCCTCCATACCGCCAAACAGGAAGAGAACGACGCGAATGTGATTGCCGCCAGTCGCTTCTGCGGTAGTGTACAAGCTCAGGTACAGTGCGATACTTTAGAAAGCTTTTATGAAAAGTCAGACCCGGTGGCGACTGGAGACCACCACATTAGGCACCTGACTACACTACCAAGATAATAGAAAAGGACCTGGAGAACAAGGGTTCACGCATGTGGATGCTGCAAGCGTGCCACGATTGGACTGATGAGGCTTTCTAGAGCACATAGCTGTCATTTTCAGGATCTGGCATACCAGCCTTCACGATGTTGTTCAAGGGCCACGCTTGAAGAGCCTGCTTGTTTTGCCTGGCTTTCAATTACCTTGTAAGTCGAGCCACATGAGTTATGTCCGTGTCATGTGCACAGTGTGGCTAAATATCCAAGCATGTGGAGACATACCATGTGATACTTGCCATGTAGATACAAAGTCATGGGTACATATGATCACATGCCATGCTGGACAGCTTGTGTACACATGAGATTCCACGCCAGTGGCTGACAGATCCCAACACCTCAGAAGTTGTGATTCACCCCTAATTCATGGTTAATCGCCAGAGTGCGATAGTTTGAAATCAAGAAATTTTCATGTACGGGATGGGCTATCCCTTAACCTGGGTTTACATCTATTGTCTGCCAGTACTGGAGGCATGAGTCTGTTACATTTGGTCCCGCGAGCCTACACAGACAGACGCTAATCGCTATGCTTTAGTGCTATGTTCCTCCACGTCATGTTCCACTGGTTGCTGTCCAACATGGTTTTCTGCAGGTTTGTGATGTGCCACTGAGTGGGGGTGTTTTGTTGGTTCCGTTTTTCTTTGTGGAAAGTCTCTTATCATTAAATGTTAGCAAAGAACCGTTTGGCATTAATGATATCATATGACAAATCTGGTGCCACAGCGGCGCCTGCTTTACCCCCATGTCATTGTCACCCCGATCCCATGTCACTGTCACCACGTATGCGTATGCGTGGCAGTGGGTACTTTGTTGGATGCACAGCATTTTCCGCATAGCTGGCGTCATAGAAGCGCGTGCATGCACCGCTAGGAGTGGGAAGGCGGCGCAACTGGGTGCATATTTTGATCAAGATGCCCAGTCATAGGATGGGAAACTGATGCTTACCACTGTAATGTAGCAATGGGCGATGCATTGTTCACCATGGCATGATGTTCCGAAATGCACATGCCTGAATCAAAGACATTTACATGCTGCCAACGAGGGTTGCTCATGTAAGTGTCTATTCGATAACATACACACCCAGTGAAGAATGAAAATCACCATTGTGTACAAGGTTGAGGCGGCGTACGCGTAGGGTCTGGTGCCTTATGAGGATCAATGGTAGGTTCCTATATTAGATTAAATGTACACATAGGGCTGCGCTAGGGGCCGGACAGGACCCTTGCCCAGGGTCAGCCAGCTGACAGCTACGCTAGGCCAGGCCAAACAGCTCTTCCCCTGCTCACAGCTAAAGCTAGGCTAAACAGCTCACACTCTGCTCACAGCTGTCTTTTAGCAACTCAAACTGTGCTCACAGCGCACAACTATCACCACCGCATTAAGTTAACACTTGCACTAAATGGCACCATCATATCCAGAAATGCATGATACCAACGATCCATACGTTATCAACTGGGAAGTAAAATAAGTAACAATGGTACCTATCGGGCCGCGCTACAAAAGCTGAACTTATCCAGCCTGATTCCTGATGACCCAAGGTCACGCGGTAGCCCCTAGACCTAGACCAAACTGGATCAGATATCCAATGTCCTGTCCTAGGATCTACAGAAAGCAGCTGCTGCAACACTCAAGATCTGTTCAAGACCTCAGGTCTTAGGCTGACTCAGTCGACTGGTTAGACTGGCCAGCATACTACGTTTGTAAGTTGGCTGTATTCCTAGAACAGCACTTCTTGCAACGCGTTTGCACCAGGTCCTGGTGTCAATCGTAAAAAAAGTAATAAAAAGGGGAAAAGCAATAAAACCACTGGCTACACGCCGGGCACCAGCGTTACGCTGTATGCTCATGTCCTGAGAAACACCACCTTCACTCTCACAAGAACTGACTTGTGCTGCTTTTGCATATAAAACAACAAGCCGTTTGATGACCAATAAGGAACCCTGAGCTAATTATATTGGTACCAGCCGTGAGCTGATATAAAGCTATCAGAAAGCAGAAAATACAGCTCCAAAATGCCACTGGTTGTTATATACTCCCAGTATATACTCCCAGGGTTGCTTATACAAGCACTATTTGGATTCAAAATGGATTGAACCCAGTAATATGGTTTGTAAAAGATTATGAAGCTGACGGGGAAAAAACGAAAAAAATCACTTGATGCTGTTACCATACCAGCATTTCCACAGAAATTTACGCTGCTCCTACAATCATCACATGATGTACCGGTATGCCTCCTTGAAATAAATCTAGATGCTAGCATGTCTCTAGATGCTCGCATGTCCCTCAGGTTGAGCGCGATTGTATGTGTGCAGGGAACTCTAATCCAAAACCCTAGCCCAGGGGCAGTTACTTGCGCCCTACTCTGCACACATAAAGAACACAAACTGTTTAGGCATAACGCTAGCGCAGGGCTGCACGTCTAGTCCATACCTGGGTCCATAAAAACCCCAAACTCAAATGCTAAACCCTAGCGCAGGGCCATCAACTGCCACGCTCAACTTGCCCAACCCTGCTGAAAACCCTACCTTGTCCTTCAGAACCTCAATACATGCGTCCCCACCTCCCCCAGGGTGTTGTAAATGAACAGGGATGCGGGGGCAGCAGCGCTTGGTGGAGCTCGAAACCAAAAACCTAAATGATCCTGAACCCCAACTCAGGGTGATCTTAAGCCCTACCACAGGCCAGGACTCCGATATATCCCATACCTATCCCATATTTGCAAAGAACTCGATTGTTCCCTTTAGGGCCTCAATGAACGCGTCCACCTCCCCTGGTGTGTTGTAGATGTACAGGGATGCGCGCGCAGATGTGGGGATCCCCAGCGTGCCGTGGAGGGGCTGGGTGCAGTGGTGACCGGTGCGGATGGCGATGCCTGGGGGGCAGTGGAGGGGGTTTAAAAAGGGGGTTATAGAGGAGGGAGTGGGAGGTTGGGCTGCGTGCAGTGGTTGCTGTTGCAGATGGCGACGCCTGGGGGGTGGAGGGGCTGTCCTCATTTTGAGAAAAAGGGGGGTGGGAGTGCTACCAGTATTCCATGGCTATTCCAGACATATGATTCAGAAAATTGATGAGCATTACAAACAGAAAGCCACGAGTGCGGGCAGGCTGGGGCATGGTTTAGCGTTATCACACTGAGGGTTCGGTTTTTTGCACCCAGGGTTTAGCTAAACCCTAGGGTTTCCACACCTGTCAGGTCCAGCAGCATGGCCACATCCAGAGCGGCATAAGTGGCATGCACATTGGTTAGGCCCTACACTTAAAATTTAGGGTTTTACACCCCCAGGGTTTTAGGTGTAGGGTTTCCGCACCTGACAGGTCCAGCAGCATGGCCACATCTGTGACGTGCAGCCCCCGCACGTTGAAGGACACCAAGGACGCTCTCCCCCTGGGACCACCGGGCTTGGGACCATAGATGGTGACGCGATCTAAGGCACTGAGCTGCGGGGGAGGGGGAAGGGGGGTATTAGGAATTAGGGCTCAGAGTCAGCGAGGGAGTAGGGGGGAGTGGGTGGTAGGGGTGACAACGCTGAAGATGGTAGGGTGCAATTGGCATCATAACTTGGTGAGGATGCCCTAGTGTAGGGTTTGTGCAGTATAAATGTTTGTCCCAAATTATGAAAAACACTGCCAGGCTAACCCCAGGTCCATGGCTTCATTGTAGGCAAAAATCCTGGCATCCAAGAACAAAAAGCAACCTCGTCCTACAATTTCCCTCCCCCAACATCAACCTCTTCCACCCACATCCACCGCACCTCCTGGTACAGGTACCACCCAATCTCCGGGAGTTGCCTATGGTCTGCGTCGGGCTTTATCATTATTATGTTATTCTGTTATACTACTTGGCACAACGAGAGCACAGCACCATTCGCTCACCTCTTGGTACAGGTATCCCCCAATCTCCTCCTCAAATCCGTGCACATGGTCCATCCCCAGATCCGACAGGTACTGGCAGGCTACTCCCAAGCCGATGGCCTCCCCAATTGGGGGGTCCCCTGCTTCGAATTTGGTGGGGGGCAGGGCGTATGTTGAGAGGTCCAGGAACACATCTTGGATCATTGCGCCACCCCCCATCCAGGGGGGCATTTTGGAGAGGAGGTCGTACCTCTGCAGTGGGTGGGTGGGTGGGTGGGTGGGATGAATTAATGATGAATATTCAAGGTTGATTATGCTGCTATTACCCTGTGGCGCCACCTGGCAAGATTGTCCCATGGGCAATGGCAGCAGGCAACAGCAGCACACACGGAAAGCAGACTGCTCCCCACCACCCACACTGTGCGATTAATCCATGCGCAGACTGCAACTTGCAAATGGCATCTTCAGGAAGGCAATCCCATCCCCGTCCCCTCCCCACGCACCTGCCCCACAGGAAGCCAATCCCCGTTGGCCCACACATCTTGTGCCCCGACGCCACCACCCAGTCTGCCCCCAGCGCCCCCACATCCACCCCCATGTGGGGCACGCTCTGGCAGCAGTCCAGCAGCACCCTCGCCCCCACCCTCCTTGCCTGCTCAACCACGTAGGCGGTGTCCAGCACGCAACCCAGCATGTTGCTCACGTGGACCAGCGAGATCAGCTGCGGGAATAAAATTGTGAAATTGTGGGATTATTAGGATGACACTGTTGCCTGGTAAATCCCCTTTTGCTATGTAATACAGACCACAATGGCGAGTGGTATGTGGCATATCCTGGCCAATAACATCAGTATTGGTCAGGCGTGAGGGGAAAATGTAGGTCAAACACAGTGTGGCATACCTTTGTGCGTGGCGTGACCATGTCCCTTAGCGCCCCCATGTCCAGCTGGGACTGGTCGGGGGTGAGGGGCACGTGGCGCAGGTGGGCCCCTGTGCGCTGCGCCAGCATCTGCCAGGGGACAAGGTTGGAGTGGTGCTCCGCAACAGACACCAAAATCTGCGGGAGTGAGGAAGGGGATTTAGGTAACTTATTAATTGAATAGGGTTGTGTAGGGTTTGGACAGGGTTTACCGCGCCAGCATCTGCCAGGGTACCAGGGTGCAGTGGTGCTCGACAACAGACACAAGGATCTGCAGGGAGGGGTAGTAAATCAGCGCTGATGAAGATGGAAAGAGAACCTGATTAGGGACTGTGACTGGCTCTGTGACAGGGTTTGGGTAGGATTTTGTTAGGGTGCGCTGCGCCAGCATCTGCCATGGCACCAGGTTGGAGTGGTGCTCCGCAACAGACACAAGGATCTGCGGAAGTGAGGAAGGGGATTTAGTTGTTTGATTAATTGGATAGGGTTGCTTAGGGTTTGGGCAGGGTTGGCTGCGCCAGTATCTGCCAGGGCACCAGGTTGGAATGGTGCTCAGCAACAGACACAAGGATCTGCGGAGTGGAAAATGGTTGGATGAGAGGGTGTAATGTTAGAGTTGACCAGGGCTGCTAAGGGTTTTGACAGGGTATTTTCTAGAGTTTGTTGGGACAGCATCTGTAATTAATATACTACCTTTGCTAAAATGATAGGACATGATCAACCCCCATGTGAATACACAACCCCATGCACAATAGTCACCACCACAAACGTACAGCCATCACAACTAAACACCCTTTTCCTCTTATCCCCACCACCACCAAGCCCACCTCGTCCTCTGGCCCTATGTTCTGCACCCCCCATGTGTTGGCCACCAGATTGATTGCCTCACTTGCCCCCCGGGTGAACACAACCTCCTCGGGGCGGGCAGCATGGATGAAAGAAGCAACCCGGCGGCGCGCCAGCTCGAATTCATCGGTGGCGCGGGCGGATAGGTAGTGGATGCCTCTGTGTAAAGTGGGAAGCAGGGTTTGTTACGGTTTAGGGAATTTTTCAGCTCATTTATCTGTGGCAGATGAAGGTTTGCATTGGTATCCTTTGTCGTATTAATATTGTGCCAGCGCATCCATGCTGCAGCATCACCTCCAACCTTCTAGACCATCATCAGTTCTACCCACATCCATCACTACCACCACCACCACCACCACCCCACCTGTGCACGCTTGCGTTGAACCCTGTGTAGCACCCCGCCAGTGCATTCAGCACCACCTGTGCATAATGTGTACCCATGCATAAGCGTTGCCAGTGCTACCCACCACCACCACCACCACCACTACCACGACCACCACCACCACCACCACCACCACATCATCTGTGCACGTTGGAGTTGTAGCCCGCATAGTACCCCGCCAGTGCATCCAGCATCACCTGTTCATACTGTGCATCCTCAACCGTCATCAGTGGTACCCACCACCCCCCTTATACCCCTTTCCCCGCCCACACACCCACCTGTGCACGTTTGCGTTGTAGCCCGCATAATATCCCGCCATTGCATCCAGCACCACCTGGGGCTTCTGTGAGGTGGCCGCGTTGTCAAAGTACACCAGGGGCTTACCCCCAGGCCCCGTCTGGTGGGTGGGGAACTGGTCGCGGATGGCGGCGCCCAGAGGGGTGGCGGTGGTGTTGGTGGTGGTGGGAGGGGTGATTGACTGGGTGTGTGGGGACATGGCGTTATGGGGATGGTAATAGCATGTACGGTATCAGTACATTTACATGATTAATTATCGATACTTAGATGCATTGTAATGCATGTAATTATCTAAACAGCAATACAGCCAGAATAGCATGTACATGCACACACATAAGAATACAGGTATGTGCACAGACACATTATTATGGGCGCAAGCTTTCAGATAGGGGGGCAAGCAATGGGGTGGAGCGGATTTGCAAGGCCAACAGCAGGTTGGGCATACATGCACGCATATGCCTGCACACTTACAGCGATTGCCTGAATCCCGAGGTCCATCTGCCTGCTGCAATGACGGCCTGACCGCACTGACAGGCTCCGGTGGGGTGAAGCTGGGGACACACACCCTACCGAGGATTTTCCAGTTGGCATGCGCACATGCACGCTGCGTGTGGTGGCTCCGCACATTGCCTCCATACTGGTGTCATTATTCCCCAAACGACGCATCTGCATACCAGGGATGTGTTTTAGAGGAGATTGCTGCGTGGTTTCGCTTGGATGGGGTTTCAGAACTGTGCATGCAATGGCAGGGTCGACTGACGTCAGCACGTTGATAGGAAACGTCAACTTGCTTGTCGGCGTGAAGGGCACAAATGGCTGTAAGAATGAGTGGAAAGAGCTAATAACATGAGCAGCAGTGGTTTGGGTATGTCGTGCACAGCCTGCATGAGAGCTCCTACCCGATGGGTCGCCATTGCATGCGCGCATGCACCTAACCAGTGGCAACGTTCAAATGCTGCGACCAATACTATCCGCTTGTATCAGAAAATACGTGTATGATACTGGGTTTGTATAGCACATGCAATAAACGTTCGATCTCGAGATGAAAAAAGCATACCATGCTGTAATAGCTGCGACGTCATGCATCATGACACATAACCCACTTGAGTTTGAACCGTACGAACAGGGACGGCACGACCCTAGGGAGACTCACCTGTGTAACAACTCTTGATGGCTTGTGTGCAGCGCGAGGATGGGGCTCGTGTGTGTGTGAGAGATGTAGGCGATGGGGTTGCTGTCCTTTTGAGACCCTGCGTTGGGGTTTGCACTCTGTGACGTTGGGTGGATGGGGGAGGGAGGTTCCTTGCAGGTTGTGAAGCAGAGTCTTAAACTGAAAAGGCTGGGTATATATATCAGAGTCCCTCAACTGCTGTTTCAGTTGCCTTTTGCATATAACGGCATTAATGGCATGTGGGGACCCGTCTTGTTGCATATGGCGTCAGCTTTCACGTCACCTTATCTTACTGCCAGACCCCTCTCGTACACCATTTTCACCCTGTCGTACACCATTCTCACCCTGCTCCCTGCAAAATTTGTCAATCCATCAACCCAATTTTGAGGGTAACTCAGAAGTCGACTCAGAAATCACTAGACCCGAGCTTTGCATGGGATGCCGGTCAGCGTTTTCTGCCAAAATGGGGTGGGTTTTGGACCCTGTTATCTATGCCGAAGGTCTCTGCCGACCCTTTTTTCCATGCTGGGACGCTATTCAGGGACCACGAAATTCCTTTCTTCGGAAGCAAGCTAGCCCCCAGAGCTTGCAAGAATTCCTTGCAAAGCCCAAGGTGAGCATCATGCTGCACACTGCATGCCAAACCGAATGTGGCCAAGATTCGATGGCGCCTTCGCTAGCGGGGAGTTTTCAATGAATCTCTGGTTACAACTTTCAGGACTCTTAGAGAAAGAGTGCGTATGTCAAAGTTTGTAGCACAAACACAATTTTGCATGGTGCTATCTGATGATTTATCGGAGGCAAGGGGGTTAATAACTACATTGTCAATATACTACAAGCCCATCTCAGGTACTATGCATCTATTGTAGGAAAAGAATGGCCCATGGTCACCAAGGGCCAATGTTCACTGGAAAAAGGCAAGGGGAAAGTTGCCGCCCCAGACAGTGTCAATATAGTCAATATGCCCTCCGAGGCCGCCTTCACAGAGGCCTCCATGCGCTCCAATGCTAGGATTTAGGGTGTGACAGTGTCTGCAATAGTCTATGACAGAGAACCCTAGGGGTTTACATGCCCTCCAGCCCTGCCCTCACAGGGGCCTCCACGCGCTCCCAATGATGGGGTTTAGGGTCTGACAGTGTCTGCAATAGAGAACCCTAAGGGTTTACATGCCCTACAGTCCTGCCCTCACAGCGGCCTCCATGCGCTACCCTGGCATAGCATTTAGGGTCTGCCGGCGATAGATACAGAACCCTAAGGTTTACATCCCCTCCAATGCTGCTATCACAGCCGCCTCCATGCCTCCCAGCTGAAGGGTTTAGGGTCTGCCGGCAGTAAATACAGAACCCTAAGGGGTTACATGCCTTCCAGTGCTGCCTCACCGCCGCTTCCATGCGCTCCCCTGGCATTGGGTTGAGGATCTGACAGTGACTGCCATGGACACAAAACCCTAAGGGTTTACATGTTCTCCAATGCCGCCCTCACAGCCGCTTCCATGCGCTCCCCTGGCGGGGTGTTGAGGGACGTGGGGTGGAAGGATTGGCCCGTGATGGTTTGGTACAGCAGGATGTATCGCCTGGACAGCTCTGTTACCAACTCCGCTGGGGCGGTGGGCAGGACCTGCACGGGGAGAGTTTAGGGTTTTCGATCCAGGATATCAGTGTATTAAATTCAGGGACATGGGCAGGTCTGGGATTCATGGCATGGTGGGGTGTGGGGTTTGGTGAAGGGGACTGCAGTAGGTATCGATGGCATTAGGTATTGGCGACGGGAAGAATCGCAGGACCGCCCAAGGAGATACTGGAGTTATGAGTTGCAAACCAAGGCCAGGGAGTGGTGGCTGTTGTTTGAAGTTATTGCCTGTAATGACAGAACACATGCGAATTTGGTTAATAAAGCACCCACCCCAACCCACTGCCCAGCACCCCTTGCGATCCAAACCGTATTCCAGGTTTCAAGGGCTTTCCCAAAACCCTCTCACCACCCACCTCATCCTTGTAGGGGTCGCAGTTCTGTCGGAACCACAGCCGCAGGAACTCCTTGTCTATGTTTTGCGGCTCCTCCCCCCTTGCATGGCGCCCCTCGTAGCTGCCAGACAGCCAGTAGCGGGAGGAGTCGGGGGTGTGGATCTGCAGAAAAGGGTAGGGTTCTGGATTAGCGTTTTGCACAGCAATTTGGATACCATTCATTTACTGGTTCTGTATGATTCCATTCGTATTCGTTTGATGGGGTGTGTCCGTGTTTTCGGGCTGAGTGGCAGCCCCCCTAGCTGGGAGGTTTCCTCTTCCCTGGGGTGGCGCCCCTCGTAGCGGCCCCATTTACAGACGTACTAAACCACATTACTCCCCCTTCTGCACCATCACATTTATTTCCCCTTCTGCTCACCTCGTCAATCAGTAGAATGCTCCCCTCTTCGTCCACCCCAAACTCGTACTTGGTATCCACCAGCAGCAGCCCCCGCTTGGCGGCCTCTGCTTGGCCAAACACAAACAGGGCCAGAGCAGCTTGGGATGCCTGCATGCACAGGGAAGGGGTTTTGTCAGGGGTTTCCAAGGGTGTTATACGGATCTTTTTTGGGATCCTTGCTAGGAGTTTAAAGCTTTAGGGTTTTTAGGGTGTCTTTGTTCACCGGCAGCTGCCCCCGCTTGGCGGCCTCTGCTTGGCCAAACACAAACAGAGCAAGGGCAGCTTGGGACGCCTGTAGACAAGGGAAATGGGATGTTGGTGGCATTTCACGAGGGGGGTCATAGCGATTTTTGCTGGGTCTTTGTTTGGGGTTTTAGGGCGTTTTGTCCTCCAGCTGCAAAACCCCGGCTGGGTGCCACTGATTGGCCAATCATGAATAGTGTCAGAGACGCCTGCTGCGAAGGGGAAGGAAGGTTTGCCAGCTGTCCCCTAGGGTTTTACGAGAGGGTTCGTAGGGCAGTCATGCAGGGGAAAGGGTTTTCGACAGGGTTTAAACAACGATTGGTAGGGCGTTTATCCCTGACCCAAATTCCCGCCCCGCACCGTATCCCAGTCCGCTTGGCTCATCAATCCCCGGGACACGATCTCGGCAGCAGAAATGGGCTCGTCGTGGTCCACCGCCTTGGTGGTTGGGGTGACAACTGGGGATGCCAGGCGCTGGTTCTTGGCCATGCCATCTGGGAAATCGTTCCCGCAGTAGGAGCGGGCACCGGCGCTGTAGTGCGTCCATAGGGAGGTGCTGGTGGATCCTGATGGGGGTGAGGGGGTAAGGGGGGTGAGAGGTGGGGATCACGGCAATGTGGGTGGTGGGGGTGACGGGGGTAGTGTGGGTTGGGTAGGGGGCGTGGGGTTGAAAACGAACCAGGGGTATGATCTTGGCCACGCCATCTGTGAAATCGTTCCCGCAATACGAGCGGGCACCAACGCTGTATGGGTTGAGAGGCTGGTGCTGGTGGATCCTGGTGGGGGGTGAGGGTGAGGGGTGTGGGGTCAATGTGGGTGGTGGTGATGGCGTTGAATCGTGGAGTTAGAAACAGAACACGAGCATTTTTTGTTGGCCAGGCCATCCGGGAATTCGTTCCCGCAGTACGAGCGGGCACAGGCGCTGTAGTGGGTCCAGAGGGATGTGCCGGTGGATCCTGGTGGGGGGTGAGGGGTGGGGGATCGGGGCAGGTGGGCGGTGGGGGGTGGAGGTGTGGGTGGCTTCGGGGGTGTGGGAGGGGTGGGGGTTGAAATCGGGCCAGAGCAGTAGGGAGGTCGCCGGCTTGGTAGGGGTTGCAGGTTGAATTCCGGGGATTACAGGAGGGGTGGTGTGTACTTACGACTCCTGATCTGTGGTACGGTTGATGGGCATGGGGTGGTTGTGCTGTTTTGGGTTTAGGGAGTTGGTTGTGCATCTCTTGTGGGTGTGTGACCTTTTACCTGAGGGCCATGCGACTGCTAAGTGATTGCCATGTGGGTGCACATGCAGGTGCATGTGGGTGCATGGGATTGCCAATAGGACCCGCAGGCGATGGGGTGCTGCGCGTGTATGGAAGGGCAGCACGGGCGATGTCGTTCCAGAAACTGAGGCAGAAGCCACTGAGGCATGCAGCTGCCTAAAGCAATTGGAACATGGTAAGATAAAAAGGCTTTTTTACCTACTTAAATTCCGTGCAATCTGTGCTAGGGTTTGGCTAGGGTTTTAAACTCGGCGCTGAGGCAGAGACCACTGAAGTATGCAGCTGCCTAAAGCAATCAAAACATGACGCAAGTTCCATGAAATGCATGTCGCTGGATTATTCATTAGAGTTTCAAATCCCCGCCTGAAATACAAACCCCGCTGGCATTACCCTACACCTCCTCGTCATCATGAAGGGACTTATATAAATTTGGCATATACTGGCAATTAGGAACCCCAAAAGTGGACATTTCGAAGTGCTCCTGCTGGGGTTACTTCAAAGGGTACCGGCCAGGGTTTTCCTCCTCTCACCTGTCATAAACCCCCGCACCACATACTCCACCAAAAAAACCCTACACTTCTTCATGATGGCCCCATTAGGGTTTTGGTCAGGGTTTTGACTAGGGTTTCCCGCCTCACCAGTCATGAACCCTCGCACCACAAACTCCACCGGGAAAACCCTGCACTTCTTCATGATTGCCACATTAGGGTCTGGGACCCCCAGCAGGGCATTTGGCACGATGTGGCGAGTGGCCTCCATCCACCAAGCACTGGTCTGATTTAGCACCTGGCCCTGTGATGAGGAGAAACATAATTGGTGTGAGTTTGCAATTGTATGTTGATAGGGCTGGAGGGAGATATGTTTAGATTCTTAGACTTGCACATTGTTGTGTGTTTCCTTGGGGCTGGAGGCAGGGTGAGAGGCAGGGTGAATTGAGGCAAGGTGGCACTGCAAGTAATGCATTTGGCACGATGCGGCGGGTGGCATCCATCCACCAGGCGCTGGTCTGATTTAGCACCTGGCCCTGTAGCACGTGTGTAAAGGGTGAAACACAAGGTCAATTTGTGTGTTGATTTAGGTATTTTTTGGGGGCAGGGGGGGGGGGGGGGGGGGGGGGGGTGTGG